>CATIWR010024389.1:0-21687 GCA_949677035.1 Omphalea diandra | reverse complement strand
TATCTAATGGAAGAGTTTTAAGGATTTTAGTATTTATCTCATAATTGGTGAGAGTCCTTCTAAATTTCTTCATGTTTGTGATAATAGAAAGGAGTTTATTTGTCATTTCGGTGATGCTTTCATGGTCTTTCATCATGAAGAACTCCCATTATGTCACATACATTTTCAACCTACTTGATTTCACAAGTGTTGTGCCCTTATGATAGTTTTCTAAGGTCTTCCATATGGCATAAGCTATTTGACAGTATTGTACTCTTCCAATTTCTTCCCTTGGGAGAGAGCTTAAAAGAACTACCATGACTTTCTTGTTCTTGTCATTTGACCTTCTATGGGTTTTAACCCATTCTTCTTTTAGAATGAGTTCTTCATTTCCATCCACTACTTTGGTGGGTGGCTTCCATTCTTTGACTACAACTACCCAAAGATCCACTACATCTGTATCAAGATAAATCTTCATCCCATACTTCTAATGAGTATAATCAAATCCATTAAAGTAGGGCTTGAGGTGTGAGTGAATTCCTTCTTGTGCCATGATCTTTGCTCACCCAATTAAGGTTTGTTTGTGAGACTTGACTTTGATACCACTTATTGGTCTAAGGCACCAAGAAGGGGGTTGAATTGGTGTTCAATTAAAAAATAAAATGAGGGATAAGGTGTTTAAGAAGTTGAGTAGAAGAAGAGAATAATAGACACAAAAGTTTATAGTGGTTCGGGTGTTAACCAACCCTACGTCCACTTCCCAATTCTCTACAATTAGGCATTTCACTCAACTCATAAAAGGTGTTTCCAAGCTCACACCAAACTTTTACAACTTGTATTTTCTAGGCTCACACAAAAACCTCTTACAAATGTTTTCAAGGCTCACACTAAAACCTCTTACAAGTGTTTTCAAGGCTCACACTAAAACCTCTTACAATGGTGTTTATTGCTTACACCAAACAATCACCAAAGCATAAATAAGAATTGAAAGATTGAGTAGCAAATTAGCAAAAGTATGGTTACAAATTAAAGAATTATCTTTCATTTACATCTATTTGGTGGAGTATTTATAGTTCATATCCACCAAAGAAACGTTGGACTAAAACTATCAACAAATATCTAAGATTTGCTAGATAGATTCAGCATTAAATGCTTGTCAGGTTAAAGTTACGGTCGCTACTACCTTTTCGCAGTCACGAATTTCCAATTTTCATAGAGGAGCCGAAAATTTTAGCAAAAAACCTCATTTGTGTCTAACAGCTAGTCCACATGTCAGGTTTCCATTGGTCATCCAAGAAACTATAGCTGTTGTGTTCTAACCACTCTTAAAAGTCGCGGTCGTGAGATACCAATGCCTTGGGCGTGATTAGGACCGCAAATTCCTCTGTTTGAAGAGAAAACTTTAACTGCCTGAGTTGCGATTGCGAACAAACTTTTGCTCTCGTGGTTTTTGATTTTCAACGAACACCTGAGACACTTGGCAAACTGTGGTTGTGGCTTTGGTTCCCTCCTTTATCACTATGAAAGTCGCGGTAGCGACTCAGACGTGACACACATCGCGAATTCTTCTGTGACCAAGGCTTTGCTAACTTTGGATGTGTTGCGGCAGCGGAGTTGTCTGCAAATTCCTCTAGCCTAGCTTCATCCTTCTTTATGACTAATTTGCTGTCGTGATTTACACTACATTCACCGCGAATTTGGATGATCTTTGCATTATTGGAAATTTTGAATTTCATCCAACTTATAATGAAAAAATATAACTTACAATATACAAAACAACACTTAATGAAAATATTAGAATTGATAAATCTATATTGTCAATATGAAAAGAGGTTTAGGTTTAACCAACCTAGTCCAACAAAAATGATCTGAACTTAAAATGATATATATATATATATATATATATATATATATAAAGTACAACGAAAAAGGAAATTTGTTTTAAAATTTAATTAGATTATTTAGTTAAATTTAAATTCAACTTCACTTTAATTTTTTTATTTTTTATTTAAAATATAGAGTTCTTTTTGTATTTGCAATAAATTTGTTAATTTTATTGTGCTTTTTCATATGCCTAAATTACAATTTTCCATTTATTATAATAAGTTATTTAGTAAGAATAAAGGTTATATATATATATATATATATATATATATATATGGTAGAATAATTAAAGTAAAAAAAAAGGACATTTTATTTTTAAATTTTAATTAGATTAATTAATTTACATTTAAATTTAAATTCTCCTTCAACTTCAATTTTTTATTTTTTATTTTTATTTAAAATATAGAGATATTTTTGTATTTGCAATAAATTTATTAATTTTATTGTGTCTTTTTATATGCCTAAATTATAATTTCTTATTTATTATAATAAGGTATTTCGTAAGAATAAAAGTTATTTGTTGTGATTAAATAAATTTTTATAAATTTTTAAATAATTTAATGCAATAACAAAAATATTATAATGACCATATTACTTTTTTCTTAGATTTACTTTCGTGAGTGCTAAAAATTTGATGCCAAAAAATTGTTATAAAATATTATGATGGAAGAGTTTATATAATAATTTCTCTTATATATTTATTTACTGTGACAAATGTTTTTGAGTTCAATGACTCAAAAAACTCAAATCCTTTAGTAAAATTTTCAATTATATGAAAAGCTTATAATTGAGTTAATTACACTTTAATTTGTTGAGTTTATTTCAATTGTATCCTAAGTCAAAATCAATATTTAGTAAAGAGTATATTTTGACCTAATTGATACTTATATTTTTTTTAATTAGTTCAATTAGATCTAAAATTAAGTCTAAATCTTACTAAGATATATTTATTTTTTACTCAATTCAAATAATGTCTCATAAAATTTTAAAATTTTACTTTTATTTTAGTTGCTAAATAATTCATTTTATATTAATTTTGTGTTTTTAAATTATAAAATTATATTTTTATATATTAAATATAAATTAATAAATCCTTAATTTTTATTTAAATAATAAATATTTTGAAAATATTGAGGTTTGTACCATGTAATTGATTTTTTAAACATTTCTGAGAATTTTTATTTCAAATGTTTTAAATAATTCATTATTTAATATGTACAAGTTAATTTTTTTAAAAAGAGATTGAAAGAAAATTTTTTAAAATGTGAGATTAAGGAATTTATAAATTATAATTTTAAATTTTAAACTTTGAAATTTAAATATAAAATTATCATATAAAAGTATACAATAAATTTAATTAAACAAAAAAAATAAAATTTAATAAAAATAAAAATATCATCTTAATTAAACTCTTATAATTGATTTTTTGAATATTTCTTAGAAGTTTTTATTTTAAATGGTTTAAATAATTTATTATTTTAAAGAGAGATTAAGAGAAAATTTTTCTAAATGAGAGATTAAAAGATTTTATGAATTATAAATTTTTAAAATTTTATAGATTTAAATGTAAAATTAATAATTTTAGAAGTTTTTATTTTGAATAATTTGTTATTTAAATTTTAAAAATTAATTTTTAAAGACAAATTGAGAGGAAATATCTTTTGAATCAAAGATTGAGAGATTTTATAAATTATAAATTCAAATTTTAAAATTTTAATTTTAAATCTAAATATAAAATTTAAATTAATGGTATAAAATTACAAAAAATATATTAAGATTAAATTGAATTAAAAAAAATCATCTTAATTAAACTCATGCAATTGATTAATATTTCTTGGAAATTTTTATTTTAAATGATTTGAATAATTTATTATTTAAGATATAAAATTATTTTTAAGGAGTTTGAGAGAAGAGAATTTTTTTTTTTAAAAAAAAATGATAGACTTAGAGATTTTATGAATTCTAATTTTTAAAAATTCTTATTTCTGAAATTTAAATATAAAATTAAAATTTATCATGTAGAAGGACAGTAAATTTAATTAAGTAAAAATAGGATTAAATTTGAATAAAAATAAAGATATTATATCAACTAAACTCTAAACTTAATTTTGAGTTTGACTGAACGAATTGAAAATGAATAGGGGTCAATTGAGTCTAAATATATAGTTTACTAATTTCTGATTTTGGCTTGAAGTACAATTACAATCAATTCGTCAAATTAGTATAATTAATTTAATTTAAGCTTTGGATATAATTGATAATTCACATAAAGATTTGAATTTTTGGGTAATTAAGTCAAATTTTGCCATAATTTCTTAAATGATTTAATACATAAAATAAATTTATGACATGTTTAATTATTTTTTTAATAATTATGAAAATTTTAATTTTTATCACAAAAAATCTCATATTAAGATAAAATTAATTTTACCACAAAATTATTATCATAATATATACAATTTTTTATAATGAGTGGTTTGCTATCATTGGATATTGTATGTTTGTTTTTAAATTAATTTAAATTATGATATATGATTTGAATATAATTATATATAAACTTAGCTTAATTGCTTATTTTTATTATATATATATTTATTTACTTTAAAAATAAATTCTATTAAATTTATTAAGTATTTAAATAAAAATAAAAATTTTTAACTATATTTAGTTTTATATAAAATTTACCAAACTGAAAATAATTTTTAAAATTATTATTTTTCTCTTAACAAATTATGAAAAAATATTATATAAATAATAAAAATCCAAATGAACTTTAAAAAAATTAAATGATAAATAATTCGATCAAAATATCATTTATAAGACTAAATTTGAGCTTGATGCGAAATCCAAGCAACTTAAACCCTACTTGAGAATATTTCGATCCAAAACAACTTAGCTCAAAAATGATTAAACCCAAAAGCATTTGATCCAAAATAATCTGACCCACTAGTTTGCCACCTTTAAAGTGAAGCCCACATGGGGTTCATATAAAAAAAAAAAACATGAATCCGGCGAGAAGCAACGGCTGCGCTCGGATTGGATTGCATTTCTCATGTTCCATATGTAGATATGGACCATCGCATGCTGCCAATTCAATTCATTGGGATATAGTTATCATATGAGTTTTTGCATGATTTATCCAAACTTATAGTCAGAATGAGTTCTTATTTACTTTGTTGAGTCAACTCAATTGAATTGTCCAATTAACACCATGTTTAGATAGTTGGGAACCGAACACTAATGGTGAATAATTGCATGCATAATAATGTTATTAGTGGCTGCACCATAGTAATTATTTAGCCAACCAAATGGGCCCTCCTCTTTCACCATAAACTATTATGTGTTTCTATGCGCCTAAAAAGAGTGGAAGACCTAATGATTAGTTATGCTGAGCTTTATTTTTTCTTGTCTCGTTGGGTTAATGACTGAGCCATCAATGTATTTTTCACACTGCAGCAAATTAAAATTAAAAATATAACAGTTTATTTAGAGATAAATATAGATTGTTTGAATTATTATATTAGAAATATATATTTTTTTTTTTAGTGTTTGAGAACGAAAAATTGAAATTTATATTTTCATATTTGAGAAAGATACACGTAACCTATTGGACTATACTTATGTGCCCATATATTCAGTTGCTTATTTAATCATCTCTTTCTGTGCAAATATATTTTGTGGTTATCTAAATTGGGTAGAAATCTTAAGAAGAAAAACAAGAAAAGAAAGAAAATAAAGTCAATTAACTTAAACAAACCGCACGTAGTATTCCATTCCTCTTTGGAGGGTAGTAGTATTCAACAAATACCATTGAATCTGGAAAATGTCATTCAAGTTTAATTTCTAACAACTGACCTCTTGCAGAATCTTCTACGACGATTAATGCTTTGTTCAGATTTTCAACTACTCCAGCAGTTAATCCTTTCTTGTCAAAAGTATTTATGGTGGTTATGGTGAATGTTTATCATGAACTGACTACAGAAATAAATCCTTGACCGGAATGCTCAAGCAAATCTGCAATTTTTCAATGTATAGTCGGTTTCTCTATTTATTATTTCTTAATCCTTTCGGATCAATTTTTTAATATCAAAATTATAAAATATAGAAACTTGGTTTTAGTCATGTTTTCGCATTACTGAAAATTTCTATAATTGAACACGCAAATCATGTACTAATTTTTGAAAAAGGTATTATTTTTCGTGTATATATCGTGTCATATAGTATCTGTATACGTAGTATCTATGTTCATGGAACTACAGTTTCAAAATAAAATTATATCCTAAAAATGAAGAGTAATCATGTAGGCTGTGGACAAAATATATACCAATGAAAATAATAAGTAACAATAGCAACAAAGAATCCGATAACCCAACATCTATTAGAGCCAACTAACTAGCAGAGCCCTAATGAAATGTGGCTGCTGTATTACTTACATATGAAAAAATATAAAAAGCAAATACTGAACACACAAGAATATCTTTGATAATGAGTTTATATGGAAACAATGAGAAGAACATAACTATTAAAGAGTTACTTAATTCATGGATTGTTTTTCTGGGTGTAGATATAATCAATGTGAGCTGCAAGTGTTCTTCTCATCAAGCACTCCTCTTCCCCTACTCCTCTGCAGCTCTCTTCCACCTCAACCATTTGATTGACATCCTTCATAAACCATGAAAATTACATATTCAGCAAAACTTGCAAAGTACTATGCTTGGATTAGCTAAGGCTGAACACTAACTAATTAGTTGAGCAAACTACAAATATTATCTTTTACTAGTTTTTGAAGTATAAACATACCCCCTGTTCGATTTTCGCTGATGTTACTCCGACGAACGCAGGCTCTGGGCGGATGGCATTGGTGAGAATGAAGAAAACATGGAGTAAGGCTATCATGCATAGTATGCTGATGACTTTATTGTGAGCCATCAAAGAAGCATGAAGGAAGAGAGACCGTTTGCTATGGGTTTATAGGCTTTTTGGGAGGGTAAAAATGGAATTTTAAAAATAAAATCACCACATTGGCAAAATAATTTGGAAAAAAAATTGTGTAGCTGGGCTGTGGTTTTAAATTTCATCATGCATTATTGACAAGTAACTCTATCGTTAAACTTCTAGATTATGATAGAAGTACTCGTTAATTTGCACGGCAAGAATTTCTATGATTTGGGCTTTTCTCTTTTCTCTTTGTTAGTCAAACAAGTTTTGGTAAGAATTTATTTTTCATTCATTCATTTGTAATTTTTTTTTGATAAAAATTCATATATATATATATATATATATATATATATATATATATATGATTGATAAGTAGGGTGGCAAATGGTACAATAAGGCAAATTCAAATCACATCATCGGATTAAGATATGAAAGAAATTTAAGTTATTTTTTTAATTTTAAATTTAGTCACTTATAATTTTGAATTTTTTTGAAAAATATTATTTTAATTTTAAAATAAAATTTAAATAATTTAAATAAAATCAATTTAGATAAGATTACAATCAGTTCAAATTTATCTAAAATTTTAAATTATTTTAAGTTTTCTTTTAAACTAAATTAGGATCCAGGTTACATTTTAATTTTTTAACACATTAGGATTTAAGTTTCGAGTTAGATTTAAACTATCACCCTTATTACAACGTATATGATCATTAAACAATACAAAAGAAAAACTAAATATCTAAAGGTGTAATTTCTGATTCAACTAAAAAAAAATTGATCCATTTTAATTCGAAAGTAAAACAAATTCAAAATTATTTGATCCGAATATATGGGTAAACACAAAATTATTTAATCTCGACTTGATTCAACTCATGGATCAACACATTTGATCCGATTTAAATTATTAAAATATTTAAAATTTATTTAAAAATTAAATTAATGTTTATATTTTTAAAAATAAAATTATAAATGATCCAATGCGATCGAAATCTGAAAATAATTAAAAATAATCTAAATTTCTTTTTGTATCTTAACTCAATAATTCGATTCAACTTTCTTATAATATGAAGGGACACGATCTAAATTTGTTTAAAAAAATTTGATCCAAAATTAATCTAATTCAAACTCGCTCAAGTCAAGCCATTTGTCATTCTACAAATATTCCTTTAAATACACATAAGTTAGCTTTTTGATTTATTTGATGAGCCTGATTAAATTATCATATAAATCAATTGTTGCCAAATCATAATATTTTTTAGACAATTAATTATGTAAATTGGGCAGGTGTTAATATAATCATCACATTATCCTAAATGATTTGGAAAGGGGGTTCAAAGATGCATGCTTGGAATTTTATTATCATTTTGTAAGTGGGTATTAAGTTGCTTTGCAACCAAGCAGCCCATCGTTCCATATGTTTACTATGTTCACACGTAGGAAGAATATATTGGGTTGAATTAATGATGGGTCAAAAATAAATTTTAATGGATTAAGAATCTAAATATATCAAAATTCACATAGTTATATGAATGTTAATAAAAGTTAATTATATTTTTACGCTGCACACTAGATATTTTATATAATAAAATATTATATAAATGATCAAAATAAAAAAAATTATAATTCTTTAAACTTTTATAGTGTCACCATTTTAATTTTTTATCTTTTAAATTAATTTTAACTTATAAAATTATTAAAATTAATTTTTTAAATATAAATTTAAAAATATATGTTCATAGTATAACTTTTATTTCTATCATACATACAAAAAGAGATTTAAATTGTACTTCATTTATAAAATACTTTTCTTATGTTATTTATTAAAATTGAAATTTATTTTATATATGAATTAAGCTAATTATTCAATATTTAATTATTAATTAATACTAAAAATTAAATTTATTATAATTGATCTAATAATAAATATGAAAATTAAATATTAATAACTATTTTAATTTTAGTTTTCATCAATATACGATAAAACTACAAAAAAAATTTAAAAAATAAAATAATGATAATTTAGAGTTAATTTGAAATGATTTGTCAAGTAAAAATAGTAAATTTTTTCTTTATTTTATATATATATATATATATAGTGAAAATGATAAGTCTTGAATTTAAGTTTTTTATCTATCTTTTAAGAAAAATATTAAAGGCTATAAATAAAAAAATACATATGAATATTTCAATTAGGTTTACACCTTTTTAGCATTTATATATGCAAATGAACTCTGAAATATTATTAAAATAAAATAGAGAGAAAACAAAGAAAGTCACATCAACCTAAAAAACAAAAGAGGATAGGGATCTAGAGAAGTAGGCCACTAATGGGTCGTAGAAGAAGCAACACCAAACTTAGCTAATAGATTCGCCACAATGTTGCCCTCCCTAGAAATATGAAAGATACAAAAAATGCACTTGGCTTAAAGCAACCATACTATTTTTAAAGCTGAGATATTTAGATTTGATTCTTTAATTGTTTGTGTGAATATTGTTGATGGTGCCTATAAAACATTGTGTGCAGGTACATTTTTACCTTCGCAATTGGAGCTGGCTCAGTTAGTGGTCTTTTCATATCGGAACTTAGCAAATGCCATGATGCGTGGAAAAATTATGGGATTCGGTTTTTTTGTTCATTGGGTGGGTATTACATAGTTATTCTACCATTTATTTATTTTATTCCTTTTCGAGGGGATGAAGAAGTGAATTATCTTGATTTTTTCCTTGAAAGTAACTTGTCAATTGTCATAAATTAATTTAATATTTCTTCATTGTAGGTTTATATGAGTTTTTATATAATACAAGAATCAAAGAGTTTTGTATTTAGTGCACCATTCTCGTAAGAACTATATTTGTATTCTATTTACACTATATTACTTGTCGATTAGTACATTTGCAAGATTAAGATAACAATTAACTAGTAAATTGCACATAAAATCACCTAATTATAGGGATCATTTTAAAAATATCACCAAAAAATTATTCTATTAAAATCACGAATCTCTAATTTATTCTAATAAAGTACTAAATTCAAAATTAACCTAATTTTCATTCATCGGTTATGATGTGACAAGTAGAGATAGACTAACTCAACATTCAATGAGCCCCACTTTATCTCATTAATTACACAAAAAATTACCTAACTATAATAGTCACCAATATATATATATATACACCTAAATTTGCCAAAAAATTAGATGATATTAAGCCAAAAAAATTAAATTCTTTCTTAATTAATACCTAAATTTAATTTAGTGCAATTCATTCTTCTTTAATTAATAAAACTAGATAACATTAAGCAAAAAAAAAAAAAATTCTTAGAATGATCTAGAATTGATAATATTTTTAGAATGATTTAGAATTGATTGAATTTATAGTTCTTATATTTCACACGTCAATTGCACAAAAATGCCTATTAATGACCCCCTATTATTGTACGATGAGGTAATCTAAATATTAACAACAAAAATTTTGTTTTAATGATTTTCTTATTTAGAAAGTCTATATTTAAAAGAATTTAATTATATAATTTTAAAAATAAATAATTTGATAATAAAGTTAAATTACGTCAAAAGTCATAAAATTTTGAGAGAATTCATTCCAATTAAAAAATTAGATAAAATTAGTCTACTAACTTTGTAACTTAGTACTATTCTTATTTTAAATACATAATGGTATTTAAAAAGATAAAATGATTTCACTTCATCATAAATTTATCCTAAAGAATTGAATTTGATCTATTTAACATTTGTTCCAAATAATAGAATTCTATCACTAAATAGAATTCTCTTACTAATAAAATCCGTTTCTTATATGATTTATTTTAAAGAAAGTACTAATGAAATTTTAATTGTACTTAAACTTTTTAATTGAATCAATTGTACCTTAATTTTCTTTAGTTTTACTTATATCCAAAATCAATGTCAAAATAAAGTGTCTATTTACATTAAATTGAACTTAATGCTTTTTAGTTAGTTTATTAGAACCAAAACTTAGATATTAGTTAACATAATATTTTTATTTTATTTTAATTTAATTTAATCAAATTTTTAATAAAAAATTAAAATTTAGTTCAATTAATTTTGTATGAAAAATAAAAAATAATTTTCATTAATATTTAAAAATTAAAATTAATCATATATATATATATATATATATAAGATATTTTAATGGTTACTATACTTTCAAATTTTAAATTAAAAATTAACGGTTTTTATCATTTTAACTTGCAATTAATGGTTACATTGAAAATTATAAGCACTTATTATTCAGTTATAAAAACAATAACCATCCATAGAGATGTAACCATTGAAAACTCTCTTATATCCATATTGATAAGTATATTAGATTTTGATATATCAATTTTTTTTTTTTGTATTTATCTATTAGTTTTATATCTAGTTGTTACATTTGGTTAGGAGTAAATCTTTCTTGTATCTTCTTTGTGACTTGCACATTACTTCTCTTGTATAGTTAGATAAGGTTTAGCTATTGTAACATACACATAAATATAATAAATTATCAACTCCTTCAGTTTGTCAAACATGGAATTAGAGCTATTTCATTAAAATAGTTATACCCATTTCAGTCTCCTTCTATCAATTTTTCTTTTTCCTTTTTTTTTTTTAACCAAATTGTTTCTGCAATAACTCAATCATTAACCATCCCTGCACCAACTACAATACATGCCATATCCATCAAACTATCTACCTGCAATTACCTTACTTGGCGAACTCAATTTATCCCTCTTCTTAATTACCACAAACTCAGTGGTTTTATTGATTGAACCCAACCAACTCCAGTAGCAGTGATCCCTTCCACCACCAATCCAGATACCACATTTCCCAATCCCACCTATTTGGAATGGTACTCAAAAGGTCAACTCCTACTATCTTGGATTCTCTCCTCTCTAACAAAAGAAGTCTTCCATTATGTGATTGGTATGTAGACATCTTATACAATATGAAGAGCACTAGAAAGTTCTTTTGGTTTAGTCTCTTAGAATTGTCAATTGCAACTTAATATCGAACTTCAAGAACTAAAGAGAAATAATCTCTCCATTTCACAATATCTATAAAAAGCTAAAAGTTTAGCAGATGAACTTGCAATGACAGGACATATTCTTTCTAATGCCGAATTCAATGCCATAATTTATAAAAACATTAGATCTGAATTTCATGGTTTAATTATAGTTGTAAATCAAAGGCTTGAACATGTTACCTTTTCAAAAACTTCATGGATAGCTCCTTGCATAAGAAATTCTTCTTAAAAGCATACAGGAAATGCATCTTGCCTATGTTGCTATTCACCAAACTCCTCAGTTTCAGCTTACAATGCAAGCTACTACCTATGCAATTCACCCATTAACTCTTATTCTAGTGGAAATAATCAGTTTGCAGGAGGAAATCATAGAAGAGGGGACCCTTGTTAGATTTGTGGTTATCAAAATCATATGACTGATAGGTGTCGGCGTAGCTATGCTCCTAGGCAGCAAAATCAGAATTTTCAACTTCAAGCAAATGTTGTTATGGTGTTGCTATAATCCATCATAACAAATGCTCAATATAATTTGCAACCATTTAATTCTAATATCTCACATGTGGCTTCTATGGTTCCTAATTATGGTGCTTGGCACCCTGATATGATGACAACACATCACATGACTGCGAATCCACAAGTTCTCTACAATGTTGCACCATATATGGGGATGGATTAGGTGACTATGGAGAATGGATAAGGAGTTCTGATAACTCATATTGGTAATGCTTTGTACACTTCATTAAAATTTGATAAGCCTTTTAAGCTAAATAATGTACTTTATGTACTTGAAATCAAGAAACCCTTACTTTCTGTTCAGAAATTTACCACTGATAATAATTATTTCATTGAGTTTTGCCTAAAGAATTTTTTGTTAAGGATCAGGTGAGCAGGGCAACCTTATCACATGGCCAGAATGAGGAGGGATTGCATGAGATGCCTACGTAAACCTCAAAAACAACCTTCATTGCTGAAACAAATTCCCCTGTTGACTAGCATGTTCGCCTTTGTCATTCGAATAAAAGAGTTATGTCCACTGTTATTAATAAAAATAATTTAGTTATTTTAAGACCTTCTTATTTCTTAGATATTGATCGTTGTCTTTCTTGTAGGTTAGGAAAATTGACTTGTTTACTCACTACTTCTGTTGAATGTCAAAGCAGTTTTCCTTATGAAATTGTTCATTCTGATGTTTAGGGGCCAACCCTACCATGTCAAATCTTGGTTTTAAGTATTTTGTTTTGTTTATGGATGATTTTACTCATTTTACATAGGTTTATTTTTTAAAAGCTAAAAGTGATGTGTTTAGTGCTTTTCTTAAATTTAAATCCTTAATTACACATCAATTTAATACTTGCATCAAGGCTTTTCATTTGAATTGAGGTGGAGAGTATCAAAATTGAATAGGCTTTTTAAACAACAAGGAATTATACATCGCATTTCTTGCCTATACACACATAAACAAAATGGGCTATTTGAAATACAAATTCATCATGTTATTAATAGTAGACTAACATTAATGGCTAATGCTACAATAACTTTTAAATTTTGGCCTTATACCTTTTCTAGTGCTGTCAAATCAATTAATGCTCTCCCCACTCCCATTTTACAACAAAAATGTCCTTTTGAGAAATTGTTCTAAAGTAGGCCTAAATACATTGAAATTAAGATTTTTGGTTGTGTCATCTATCCATATTTAAGAGCATATAATCCTTACAAATTTAACTATCGAAGCAAACAATGTGTCTATTTAGGTTTGGCACAAAATCATGTAGGTTACAATTGTTTGGATTTAGAGACTAATAGAATCCATGCTGCTAAACATGTTCTGTTTACTTAGTCCATTTTTCCATTTAAATTAATAGGCAAACCTGTTTAGTCAATAAGTGAATTTGCTTCTCAACCATGGCCTATCATTTCATTCCCTTCAACATCAGTAGACAATAAAGGTACATTCACACCTGCTTTAGCAAATAAAATTTTTCGTAGTAACTCATCCTTTTCACCTATAAGACATATTCATTTTAGCCATTCTAAATGACCAAGTCATGCTACTAAACCTCTCATACACAATAACTCACTACGATCTAAACCATACTACCTAACACAACTAGTTCACTACTTATATCTGAAATTTCGACCCTGCCCACCTCACAAACCTCTTCACCACATGCATCACCAAACTAGCAACCAAGCCACACCCCATCTTCTATCATCATCAAGCTCACCAAAAGATAAAACTCAGTTACCACTTGGACTGTACTTAATATTAGACCTCATCAAATATGATCTGTCACCCATCCCATTACTAAAGGAAAACAACCCTCATTCCATACAAATTCAAACTTAACACATGTCCATGAGGCCTTCTATTATTGCAATAACTCAACATCAAAATTAAAAACAAGCTTTGCTTGTACTTAAATAAAGAAAACACCTTAATTACAAGGAACATAAACCATAAACATTTAGTTAGGCTATTAAATATAGTGGAAACAAGTAACGTTAGATGAAATGCATACCCTTCTTACAAATTCAACATGGTCACTTATCCCTAAACCTAATGGTGTTAATGTTATCAATAATAAGTGGATTTACAAGATAAAAAGTGTTGGGCAGAGGCCTGGAGGGCTAAGTCCAACATCCTACCATTGGAGTGCATTTGAAATGTGGCGCTGACTACTACGAAAGTATAAAAAAATAGAGTTGTGTCTTTACTACCAGCTATGGCTTTTGACATAGTGGTAAGTGCTTGATCCTAACAATTAGTATCAGAGCATGTCATAGATTCGAATCCCTTAGAAGGCATGCTACTACAGCAAGTAGTTGGCAGGTACTGGGGGGGATTGTTGGGCGGAGGCCTGAAGGGCTAAGTCTAGTATCCTGCTATCGAAGTCCATTCGAAACATGGCACTGGTTGCTACGCAAGTATAAAGAAATAGAGTTGCACCTTTGCTAACAACTATGACTTTTGGCGTAGTGGTAAACACTTGATCCTAACAAAAAAAAAAACAAAGATGGAAGTATAGAAAGGTATAAGGCGAGATTGGTGGCTAAGGGATTCACTCAACTTTCAAGTGTTAACTATAAAGATACTTTTAGCCTAGTGATTAAAACTACTATAATTTGGTTAATGATGGAAATTGCAATAAGGAAATAATGAAAAATGTGGTAATTAGATGTCGCAAATGCTTTCCTCCATGACCATTTAAAAGAAACAATATATATGACACAACCACGAGGATTTGAAATCAAGACTAATCCTTCAATTGTTTGCAAATTAAACAGGTCACTATGGTCTCAAGCAAGCTCCACGGGCCTAGTTCTCATGTCTGACCAATTTTCTCAATTGCTTACATTTTTAGTCATCAAAATCAGACAACTCATTATTCATGTATAGGCAAAATGCTCAGGTAGATTTTATTTGGCTATACTTTTGCTATAATAACATTGGAGTTATTTATCTCAGCTCAAACCCAATCTTTCAAGTTGGTTTGAATGGAGATGAGGTCATCCAATAGGGGGATTAATTGGGTTGTAAATAAAAACACAAACAAACAATGCAGAAGCAACAAACACAAATCAACGTAAAGTTTTATAATTGTTTTATAATGTACCTACTCCACTCTCCAAACTTTTACTTAGGCCTTTTCTATTCTTTTTCCAGGGTCAAGAAGAACCTTCTCTTTTTACGCTAAGGAAGATCCTTCTCTTTTTCAGCCTCAAGGACAACATTTACAATTGCTCTTTTTTAGCAAGAAACAAGAAAGTCAACCCAACCCTTGGTATTTTCTAAGGTACAATATCAACCTTTTAACCACTAACAAAGATAGATCTAAATAATGTCAATACCTCTTAATTAGGTAACAAATGTACTCAAGAAAATCTACTCTCAAAGAGTTACCAAGAAATACTCACTTTACTTAAATTAAAGTAATGCTAAAAGGTTTGTACAAAGAGCTTGCTAGATGTTCTATAGTTGATTACAAATGTTCTCTAAAGTTTTCTAACATTTTTTTTGTCTTAAAAAATGTTCCTTAAATAGTAAAACTTCAAACTGACAGTTGGAATAATTAATGTTCAATATGATAGATTTTCTACAAAACTAGCCATTAGAGGTGACAATGTCTGTTGATTTTCAACAACGCTCGTTGGTCTTGTAACAAATACTTCCAATGCTCGTTGTTAGTTTCTCAATGCCCATTGAGGATTTGTTCAATGCCCATTGCGAATTTCACAATGCTTGTTGGATGGTCTAGAACACTTTGGGCATCTCAGCACTAGCTTAACACCCGTTGTGCATTTCTTAACACGCGTTAGAGTATGATTAATGTCTATTATTGATTTTTTAGAAAGTATGAGCTTGGTGCTCTATTTCATAAAATTTGTGGAAATGCTTTAATGATTATTAGAGAATTGGCAATGCCCATTAGATATACCTTCAATGTCTGTTGAGCTTTAATTGTGCCTCATTGGAGGGCACAAAAGTTATAACTCAATCTAGAACACTTTTTTAATACCTATTGCGAATATACAATGTCTGTTGTTAGGTCCAAATTAATGCATGTTGTGAAACCTCAATGCCCATAGCGAGGTTTAGAGTGCATAACTTATGTTTGAGCATTTATCCAATGCCTATTGCGATATTCCAATGCCCGTTGGGTTTTTTTCAACATCTATTAAATTTATTCTTCCCTTTACCGTTCGTTGTATATGTTAGTAGGATACATAAAAACTAAAGTACAAGCATTAAAACTTCTTAAGGTTTTGTCATTATTTTGTTATCATCCAAAACATATCATTTAAGATAGAGGTGTGAGACTAATGCCTTAGAGTCATATGTTCTCCAAACATTCTTCCTAGGTGTGAGACTAATGCCTTAGAGTCATATGTTCTCCAAACATTCTTCCTATTGACACAACATTCTCCCCCTTTTTTGAATAATGACAAAACCAAGATACTTTGATACCAAATATTCAAATCTTAAAACATAGAAGACACCAATATTACAACATAAAAATATAAAAGTTACTTACAAGGTTGTATATCAAATATACCACAAAGAATACCAAATGTTGGATGTTAAAAACCTAGAGGATACTAAATGTTATGCTATTAAGTGAGTTCAAATAAGAGTATCCAAACAAATAAACAATGCCAATCAAAGCATCCATCCCTTTTTTTGTCATCATGACAAAAAGAGATACCATAAAATTTGATGTCAAGATATTATACCAAGAAAGATTCTTCCCTTAAAAATTTAGACCAAATTTCTCAAAAATAAAGCAAACATGATGATTCTAAAAAGAAATAGGTCTTCTTAAGATACCATGATGTTATCTAAAACACAAAACTTTTAAAGAAGAAAAACTCCCTCAATCTATATGTTTTTTCCTAACAAATCTCCCAAGATATTTAAACAATAATTCAGTTGACATTACTTTTGGTAACATGTTCTATTCATATGTGAAGGATAACAAGAAAGGAATAATAGTTATTGAAGATTCATAATTTAAACTCCCCTTCAGTAAAAGCATCGTAAACAACATGAGGGATAAAGACATATTACAATTTATGATTTTCAAAATGCAATTTGCTCTTCAAAATCTATGGCTCCACTCACCATTTGATTTTTCATTTTTTTATCCCTTGGCACCAAGAAGGGGGATTGAATAGGTGTATAAAAATTTAAAAGCAAAGAAAAGGGGAAGAAGAATGAGCAGAGTTGAGACAACGATTTATAGTGGTTCAGGTATAATTGACCCTACGTCCACTCCCCATCTATCAATTGGGTATTTCACTATCTCAAGGTGTTTTCAAGCTCACACCCAACTTATAAAACTTAGGTTTTGATGGCTCACACACAACTTTACAATAATGTGTTTTTAGGCTAACACACAACCTCACAACAATGTGTTTTTAGGCTAACACACAACCTCACTTAAGTGTTTCACTAGGCTCACACTTAAACCTTTCTTAAAGTGTTTTTGCAGGCTCACACTACAACCTTAAAACTTGATGTTTAATGCTCACACCTAACACTTACAATTTCATAAAGAAAATTGAAGAAAATGAGTAGCAAAGATTGAGAGCTTTAATGACTTGTAATAAATTTCTTAGCAACCTTATTTATAGCTGTTTGGTGGAGTATTTATACCCAAACTTCACCAAAGAGACGTTGCAGAACATAGCTCATCAAATCTTTGAGACATGGTTGACAAATTCTGCATTAAATGCTTGACAGTGTCATTTCGTGGTCGCTACTACTCATTAGCGGTCGTGAAATCCAAATTCTTGAAGGAAAATCTTGTTTGTGTCTAACAGCTAGTCCATGTGGCAGCTTCTGATTAGTTCATCAGAAAAATATAGTTGTTACCTTTTATCTACTTTCACAAGTCGCGGTCGCGAGATTTCTTGTACAGTACGCGATAGAGGATGCGAATTCGTCTGCCAAAAATGGTTATCGTTTTCTTCATGATTTGCGGTCGCTACCAACAAGATGCCTCCGTGAAATTTGACTTCCAACGGTCTACTGGAACACGTGTCATGTTGGGACTGTAGACTTGCTTCCCTATTGAGTCACTTCGAAAATCGTGGTCGCGACTAGGGCGTGACACATATCGCGAATTCGTCTGCCAATTTTGGATTCCTTTATTTGGATGAATCATGACCGAGAATAGCTCCTCGATTTCGCCTGTCTGCTTTCTAGCAAGCTTTTTCACAAATCGCGATCGCGAATATAAAGTAGCGGTTGTGATTTAGAAGTCATTTTTAATACTTGAAGATTTGAGAGCTACATCCAACTTCCAATTTAGATAAAAACAAAAGGGCTGCAAAACAACACTAATTTTGAAACATTAGACATAATCAATCTCCTTTGTCAAGATCAAAAGAGGTCCAAGACTTAGGTTAACTACCTTAGTCCAACAATCTCTCTCTTTTTTATTTTAACAACTTAGATTGGTCCAATGTGAAAACGATGCAGAAAAGTGAAGTCAGATTGTAATATGATTCAATGAATACTTAAGACAAAATTTGCTAAGTATATCATTCATTCAAACAAAGTAAATTTTAAAAACAGTAAGTATTATGCTCCCCTTTAACTTATGCTATAATTTTAAACTTAGATGTTCTCCCTCTTAAACTTAGATTCATACAATCTTTCCCCTTTGGGCAAGATAAAAAAGAGGGTGCATAAGGGAGAAAGTAAATTCATGCATAAGTAATAATAAAGAGCAAAAGTAAATAAAAAAAAATTGACAATAATCTCATAAGATGACAATATAACAAAGAAACAACTTTTATTTATTTATAACTATGGGATCACAAACATAAAGAAAAGAAAAAGAAAAAAAATACAAAGAGATCCCTAAACTAAAAAGTTGGAGAATCATCTCCAGAAAGATCTTCGTCGTCTCCTTCTCCTTGATTTGTACCTTGAGCTTCTTCTCCATCCTCTACATCATCATTGCCTTCTTCTTCACGAGTGTCCTCAAATTCTAGGAAATCTGGAAGATGGCATGGGGGGACTCCCAATTTCTCTTGAAGGTCCACCATGTCACTATGAAGATGTGAAAGGAAGAGGAGTCTTCTTTTCATCATCCTTATGAGTTTATCTAACTTATTATTGATGGTGGAGAGAGAGAGTTTACCCTTAGACTTTGGCTTAGGAGGAATGGATGGAGCAACTTCGTCAATTGCCAATCTTTTCCTTTTCGATGCTTGCGAAGATTCCATTTTCTTCGCTCTTTCCTCACCTAAAGTGTACACATAGGTGTTCGAATGTATGGCCTTGGTATTGATCAAATATGTAAGATCAATGAAGTTTGGGAGGTTAAAAATTTCTTAGTGAGGAATTGCTCATTTTCCTCATTAAGGGCTCCAACGAAACGGTAGATGGCTGTGACATGAGAAGAGAGTAAAAACTGGCTCTTTAGTTTTGTACTCATATGAATCAATTGATCCATAAGGTATCTATCGGTTTGAATGGGCTTATTTTTTACGAGGCAAAATAGAAATGCCAAGTCCTTTTGTAGATCTTTTCATTGCCATCACCCCTTGCATTTATTGAAAAAGTGATGATGCGATGAAGGATCCACAATGGCAAAGATTTGATGTGTTTGGAAAGAGAAGAACGGGGGTCATGTCTGGTTTCAATAAAAATATCCGACCAAAATTCGGAGTAGATTACATCAAGTACAGAGATGATGAATGGTATGTTTTCTCCGACTTGTAAATTGAAAAGAGAAGAAAGTTGGTCGAAGGTAATAAAATAAGGGTCGCCAAAGCCTTGAAATACTAACCCGTACTGTCCCGCCCTTGAGTCGGCTTGGCGGCTTAATTACACAGTGCACATGAACTCTTGCACAATCTCCTCATAGTCGGGTTCATCACAAAAGATAAACTCGTTCCATCCTAGATTGGAGAGGAACGTACGAATCTCGTTATTGATCCCCAAAGTTTCAAGCATGAAGGTTGAAGGAATTTTATTAGGGAAAATCACTTTTGAAGAGTTTGCCTTGTATCTCTCCTTTTCTTATTTGGTGATTCCTTTCATGCGATGAAGGGCAAGAGAGGCAGATGGTTGAGCCACTGTCTTGCCCTTGTTGGCTTTGGAGATCCTTTTGGGGACCATAGCAGAAAATGAGGATTGCTTGAGAGGAATTGAGAGAATTTTTAGAGAGAATGAGAATGGTTGAGTGTTGTAAGAAAAACACTATTGAGGGGCTTATATATAGCCCTTGAAGGGGTGTATCAACGGCTAAAAATTGTCAAAAAAAGAATTATGAAGAGTTGGAAATGGCTGGCCATCAAATCACATAAATGTGAGACAGTTACTCAAATTCGCGTCCGCAAAAATGGAAGTCGCGACCGTAAATTTCGGAAAATATGAGTAACGAACAAAATTTCCTCTGGAATACGCACTGTAATGGTCATAATTTTGAAATTAATGATCGAAATTTGAGGTGGAAAGAGATTTAGACATTTGATAACTGGTAGAATTTGACTTGTAATTCACAACCGTGAAGAAGGAATAGCGACAACGAATTGTGAGTCAGTAAGGATAAGAATGAAAATTTTTGAAAAACATGTGATCCCCTAGAAATAAATAATAAAACCTTTCATAACAATCATCAATCAAACATATCACACATATATATCACGCACGATCAAACAAAAATTTTCACTTGAGGGAGCTTCCATCAAGCATTCCCAATTCTCTCTTAATGAAGTTCATCCTTTCTTCATTTAGAGGTTTAGTGAAAATATCTGCAAGTTGATGATTAGTGTCGATGAATTTTAACATAACATCACCTTTTTGCACATGATCTCTAAGAAAGTGATGCCTAATATCTATGTGTTTACTTCTAGAATATTGGATGGGATTCTTTGAAAGATTGATAACACTTGTATTGTCATATTTGATAGGAATGTGATCAATGGCTTTGCCAAAGTCCTTCAATTGTTATTTCATCCAAAGAACTTGGGTGCAATAACAACCCGCCGCCACATATTCAGCTTTTGCGGTGGACAAGACAATTGATACTTGCTTTTTACTAAACTATGAAACTAGGCATTCACCTATGAATTGGCAAGTCCCGAAAGTGCTTTTTGTATCTAATAAGCTTCCCGCATAATCCTTATCCGAATACCCTATGAGACTAAATGAAGAATCCCTAGGATACCATAGTCTTAAGTGAATAGTGCCATGCAAATACTTAAAAATCCTTTTAATAGCATTCAAATGGGATTCTCTAGGTGAAGATTGAAACTTAGCACATATACAAACACTAAACATTATATCTGGCCTATAAGCAGTAAGATAGAGTAGAGATCCAATCATAC
>CATIWR010024388.1:0-18391 GCA_949677035.1 Omphalea diandra | reverse complement strand
GGTTCTATAAATATTGAATTAGATTGTATTATTGGAAAATTAATTTCTTAATAAGTCTTATAGAGATTCAATACTTGAGTGTCATTTATCATACTGGTCACCTTTTTCCCACTCTCTAGTTCATATTTTCATTATTCTAGTTTGTAGAATTATTTTATAGTTTTTAATTAGTTAATTAATTCACTTAAATTTGTCGATTAAATAATAGAGAAAAAGCTAATACTAGTACTTTTAGTCATTGAGCGATCAACACTTGATACTCCTATGCTATACAATACTCGATAGGTACACTTGTCTACTCGATCTATAGGTGTTGGCCTTGGACCGTATCAAGTTTTTGGGGCCATTGCCAGAGACTAAAATATTAGGAACACTTTATATCTATTAATTTAGCCAATTTTACTTTTTCATAATTTTTTTCGTCTTATTTTACCCTTTTTGTTTTAGTCTCATTTTTTTTATTTTTTTAAAAAATAAAAATATAAATATAAATATAAAAAAAATTAAAAAATATAAAATACAAATTATAAAAAATTTGATTTGTTGTATGGAGGCCGAGGGTTTTAACACCACATGGAAACTATTACTTCTACAATAGTTTCGTCCTCAGACACAACCACAATCTCTCAAACCACACTGACAACACATTTAACAGTTATTATTCTACCACCACCAACCTTTAGACGATCTAGCTTTTCAAAATAGACTATCTTTATGAGCTTAGCTACATTCCAGATAATCAAAAGATCCAAGACACCAACCTTCCTTTTCTCAACCCTTATGATGCCTTCCAAAAGAATAAGAATACCTGGACCAGATCTATCAAATCCCTTATCAGACAGTCTCCAAAGTCTGTTAAGGAATATGTTTAGTCCTCAAGCTTTGATCAGTGCCCCATTCAGGCTGCGAGACAAGAACAATTCATTACCTTGGAGATACCTCTGGAATTTATCCAGTAATGGATAGTTCAGGGGTACACCCACCTTCACTTTGGAGCTATCAGGATAGCTGTTAGCTATCATGGTCGAAAGGGGCTTCCCGTCTTTACCAAGATAGCCCTCTTGGATAATAGATACATTTAGTACCAACGTTTCGTCATTGGTTAGAGACCTCATTGAATGTGGGATCGGTGATGTTTACCTTTTACCCAACTTCAACCTATCTTTACGAGATCCCCATGTCCTGAATACTATCAAGGTCCAAATTCAGATAGTTGGAGCACCACAAGTCTCTTCTGCCACAGTAGCAACACTCCACTATTAGATGATCTATCGAATCCAAAATCATACGATAGACCTCTCTTTACCTCACTAAATGATGTTTTGCTTATCATGGCAGATACTCAAAATGCCCTGACCTACATCCATATCTCTAGATAGATAACTAGGGAAGAGTTGATTAAACTTTTACCAGAAAAATAGGTTACTAGTTACGAGAAGATGCATGAAAGTACCCAACTAGTTCAATCAACTGAACCTGTCTACTACAGACTTGCTGATGGAACTGTAGAGATAAGATTTGAAAGGTTGTTGCCTTTAGGAGAAAGAACAGTGTTCACAACTCAGTTTATGATGACCTCGTATGAGCTAGAAAAGGATATGCCAATCATTTATTTCCAAAATGATGGCAGGCCTGTTTATCCTTTTAAGCAGAATGATCATTGTTTCTTTGATAAGTGTGACTACGATGATTACCTATACGATTAGGTAAATGAGGAAGAAGAACAAAAGAAGAAGAAAAAGAAGAAGGGAAAGTGTTCAGAAAATGAACTATGGAAGAGATATGAAGAAGGTGACCCTTCTGTGGGATTACTTGGAGAACCTTCGGGGAAATATGATTATATTGTCATGTATGGTTTGGATCCAATTAAATCAAAACCTCAAACTACTCCACCTCATAAACCTACACCTAAATCTCCTTCCTTTCCTTGTTACAAATGTTCCTTAAGATACATCAAAACAGAAAAATCTTTGCACCAAACATAAACCACCCTTCCTTAAATTTGCACATATTAGCTTTCATTTATAGAAAAAGATTTTCCTTTTTTACATAATCAAACCAATCTCAATACCCACAACTTCTGAACAAGAGTTAACGAGGTTTTTTGTCAATATGTTCTATAAAAAGATCAGATCTGGTAAATTCTCAGCTCAACTTGACACTTCTATGAACACAACTACTTCCACAGAATCTGTTGAAAAACCTACCCAAAAGCCTTTAACACCACCTAATGTCAACATGATAAACCCTTTCGTCTCTTACTTAGCGAAAGCCTCCACTTCCTTACCATCCTTTTCAATGGTAAATGATAATTCTTCTCTGTCTCCATCAAGTTCTGGTACCAGTATGCCTGAAATAATAAAATCCTTCTCAAAAGAAAGCTTGGACGATGAGCTAACACCAGAATAATTTACGGTTGGGCCTCAGACTCAAGAGTCTTCTATAAACTCGCCTTATACTGTTGACCCTCCAGAAGATATGGATACTACAAAGCCTCAGTAGGAACACACCTTCTATCACAATGAAGGAGGTCTATGGTTTACACTAGACAATATCAATCCAGATCTTTATAGAGATAGGTTCCAAGAATTTCGTACCTGGATATATTCACAAATGAAAAAGCTAGGGGCTCAAATTCTGCAGGTTCTCAAAGAATTTGTCACAAGAATCACTGACTGAATCCAAGATTGGTACGTAGCCCTATATGAGTACTCCAAGCTTCTATTAGTACAGTCTCCCGGAGTAGCGGAATTTCTAGGCATGTTTTATGCCTAATTTGTAGGGAAACCATAAAAAGCAACAAACATTATCTGGCTAATTTTTTTTTAATATGAGGTGCTGCTTTCTAATCAAGAAAGATTTGAATCTGCATTACCAGCGGATGTCTAAGCAGTACTACCCGTTTGGAGGCTAAGCTAGTCCAGATCTTAAAGAGGAATTTATGACATCTCTCGCAGAACTCCTTTCTAACGTTATGCACCACATCATCCAACAAAAGGAGAAGTCGGTTAATGATCTTACCTTTGGTAAGATGTACCAGCTAATGATACAAGGGCTGGAAAAGCTCTATAGTGAAAGAAAGGTAATCACTCAGATGATGGATAGGCAAAAGAATATGTCACTAAAGAAGTCTTATAGGAGGTCTGATCTTCTTATCAAATGCAAGAAAGAAGAAAGTGGATCTTATGATTACTCAACTAAGAAGAAGAAACATTACTTTCGAATCAAGCAACCTAGCAGAAGAAGGAACGAAGATCTTAAAAGGAGATGGAGATTCTTTAGAAGAAAGAAATACAGAGGACACAACAAGTCTAATAGGTGTTTCCTCTGTGGGCAAAAGGGGCATTTATTAAAAGATTGCCCTAACAAAAAATAGCAAGCTTCAAGGATGATTCAATAAATATAAATTTCTACAGAGCTCAATCTTGATGATGTTGATGTTGATTTCTATTTTCAGTTGAAAATGAGGCTTCTCCTAAAAAAGTATTTGCCATCTAAGACTAGTCTTCGTCCGAAGATGAAGAAGACTTCTTGCAAATTCCTTACAGTCAAGCCATGATTCCACTATTGGGCCTCCAGGACAAGACAAGATAGAGGCCCATCTAGTTTCTTTAGCTTTTGTCTAAATCCTGCCAGAAAAATATGCAAAGCCTATTAAGGTGATGGCCTTCATTGATACTAATGCGCATCTTTCAATAATGAATAAAAAAGTCCTTCCTGCTAAGTATTGGAAGCCCCACAAGAAGTATTTTCTAGTTGTAAACGGAGAAGTTTTTCATACGAACCTAATTACCTCAAAGCCCATTACTGTGCAATTCTTTTTAGGTTACAAAGTCCATTCCAAGTTTTTGGGCTCCTCTCTACCTAATAAAGACCTGGTCATTAGGTTTGATTTGTATTGGAAAATGGCAAAGCTCAGAGTTTCACCTACGAATTTAAAATTCAAAGGCTACTTTTAGCTTTTTACTACAGTCTCCTTTCTGTTCTCCGTGGACTCACTATCGGCCCAGGTTTCTCCAAGCCTATCTAATATTGTCCAAGATCTCCAAACCCATTACTGTGCAAATAACCACATCGAGTTCCTTACCAAAAATCCAAACCCACTTTGGAAAAACCAAGATTTCTTCATTAGCCTATCATTCAAACTTAGTGAAGAAGTCAATCCAACAAAAGCAACCCATCCAGGAATGAATCCGGATGACTTGGCCTTAGCCTACCAAGAATGTTCATATTTAATAGCCCAAGGTTTAATTGAACCTACCAATTCTGATTGGGCTTACCAAACTTTTTATGTTAACAAAAGATCTGAACAAACCCACCAAAAAAAGAGACTAGTCATAGACTATCAGCCATTAAATCATTTTCTAAAAGATGACAAATTTCCCTTACCAAAGATTTCTTTACTATTTGTTCATCTTTCATAGCGAAAGGTTTTCTCAAAGTTTGATCTCAAGGTGGGCGTCTGGCAGCTAGGAGTTAAAATGGAAGATAGACCTAAAATGACATTTTGTCTTCTTACCCAGTACTACTAGTGGTAAATTATGTCGTTTGGTTTAAAGGTGGCCCCCTTTATGTTCCAAAAAGCAATAATTCGAATCTATAAACCACTTTTACATAGTGCACTCGTTTACATCAATGATGTTCTCCTTTTCTCTCCAAATATGGAGTCCCATCAAGAACTACTACAACAATTCATCACACTAACCAAAAGATTTGGGATCATGCTTTCTCATTCCAAGATGCAAATAACCAAAATTGAAATAGAGTTCTTAGGCATGAACTTTGAAAACGGACAATACAGACTGGGCCCACATATCACAACAGAATTATTGAGATTCCCATATAAATGATCTTTCACAACAGTTTCTGGGAATAATCAATTATCTCAGGGACTTTGTCTCTAACTTTACAAAGTATGCACGTCCTGTTCAATAACTTTTGAAAAAGGATCCACCATTTTGGGCCGCATTCTACACACAAGCTGTCAAAACTCTAAAAGCAGTGATACAAAATTTGCCACCGCTTCAGATTTCTTCCACAGAAAAAAGAATTCTGCAAATCGATGCAAGTGATAGCTATTGGGGAGTTATTCTTTTAGAGGAAAAAGACAACAAGAGGTGCATCTGCTCACATGCTAGTGGAGCATTCAGTATTGTAGAACATCATTATCACTCCACGTTCAAAGAGATTTTTGCTGTAAAAAATGAGATAAAAAAATTTGAATTTCATCTAATTGGACACAATTTCACTGTCCTTATGGACTGTTCCTCCTTTCCGCGTATGCTTGAGTTCAAAGGAAAGTTGATTCCTCATCCTCAACTACTCAGATGAAAAGAATTGCTTAATAGATACAGTTTCGATGTTCAACATATAAAAGGCGATACCAACTTCATCCTGGATCTATTATCAAAGCCTCATTCCATCTCTTTGATAGCAAAACGACACTCATATCCTCTAATCTTCATGGCTTCCTCATCAGTATCATCAAGTGCCTCTTAATCCTCCAACACTGGACCCTTCAAGGAAGATTTCCTAAAATAGGAGTTCCTTTAGAAGTACAACTACCCACCAGCTACTCTAAAATATCTAAAATTGCTATGGAACAACTCTTTGTCTATCAGGCTGCTCTCCTCAGAGCATGGGGCCAATCTTCATGGATATTATGGGATTTCACCAATCTTACCCTTTCCTCAAGGCTTATACCTTCATGGATTTTACCTCTATCACCAGTGGCGGTTAGACCTAGCCAGAAGAATTTCTTATATTCTTATGGTATTTCTGCCATCTTTACACCATTGTCACAGAGATTCATCCTTATCACTTATGGTCCCACTTAATTGATCTCAAAAAGGGTGCACAATATAATCCTTATCTTATCACATTCTTGAAATGATTCCAACCAATGAACATATGGATTGATAGCCTCAAGGCCAAATTCCAGAACTGTGAACCTCAAACAGCTCTTAACAAAAAAATAGTCTACATATTCCATAGACCTTGTTTTGTAGGTCCTTCTGGAAATACTCCTCGGGTCATGACACACTTCCATATCTACAAAGAGCAATAATTTTCCTTATGGGCTGATGTTTTAGATCATCATGAGGCCTTCAGAAAATTCCAAAGGTACATGTGTGGCCAGAATAAGATTGTGCCTAAGGAAATTTGGCCAACTCTGTCAGAAGAAGCTCTATGGGATACCTTACCTTCGAGTTATCACCAAGATCTCAAGGTTGTTAGTGAACAATGGGGATGTCTGTCGAACTACTCATGTCTCAGGGATGACTTAACAGGAGAGAAATATATCCCTGAAAAGTATTCTCAAGATTCTTATGATTATTATATGAAGGTCCACCATGATGATGATGAGATGGAACTCATTGAGCAACGCAATCAAGAAGAAGACTATGAGAATATGAACTTATCCCATTCTCATGAGCCCATCAGAAAATAAGAAGAAAGACAAGACAAAAAGTTCCTTTTAACCTTGTATAATTATTAATTATACTGTAATGAGGGCTTGAACTGTAGTAAATAATTATAGCAACTATAGTGAGGGCTTGTACTGTAGTAAATAATTGTAGGAACAATAATGAGTGCTTGTACTCTAAAGTAAAAGGTGTTTCCCACTTTCTTATTTTAGGCATATGATTATTGTACTATTAGAATGCTTTATAGGTCGACAGAGATTCGATCTGATCTTCTCTCCTCTATATAAAGAGAGCTCTTTATTGTATGAAATCAGAATGAGTTTGAAAATAAATTCCCTCTTTACTAAAAATTTGAGTTTCTAAATCCTCTCAGCCTAAGGCTGACATGATTATTGTTGTTCATCCTTCCTACATCCAACAATGTTTTGAGTCATCCCTTCCATGAGTGGTATACTAAAAGGACTGTGGAGCTAGTCTAACCATAAGGCAAAAAGGACAATGGCTTATTGGCTTGAGTAATGTCGTTGTATGCCATAGTCATAACTACCGCATGCTCATGAAGAAGGCTTGTTAGCTTATTGTTGTTTATAGTCATACCTGTATACTGCACATAAGCCAACAAAAAAAAAAGAAAAGAAAATGTTGGGTTTTTGCTGCACACTTGTGCGTGCCACCGCACAAGGATTTTCATAATCCTTCTTTGTGACAGTGTGGTCCAAGCCGCACATATATGCGGTTAGAACCTCACAAGGGCTGCTTTCCGCAAGTAGCCTTATCCAGTAACTGTGCGGTTAACAACATTGATGTGCGTTGATGCGACAAGAAAAAATAAAATAAATAAACAAATAAATAAAATTAAATATAATAATAATAATAATAAATAAATAAATAAATAAATAAATAAATAAATAAGACACAACTTTCCTATTTTGTACACTCCTCTTCAAATCCAAACTCCTCCATTCCCAACTTACTACCCACCATCTCCACCACCTGCACCTTGAGATTCCAGGGAAGTTTCTTAATTCTTTTTCTTTTTTTTTTTTTAGTGTGCTATTTGCTTGTTTTGTTATGCTGAAAACTTTTCCTCCACTTTAAGGATAATGTGTCTTAAGTGAGGGGGAGGATTTATATTGTTTGATAATTTTATTTTTATTTTTTCCTATTTTATTCTACTTTCTTCATTTATATATATTCAAAAAAAATTTTGATATTTTATTTGCTTTATTGTGTGAATGACTCATTATTTGCTTAGTAATTCTCTCATTTTCATCTTAACTTGGTGAAAAATATCTAGTTATGTCTTAGATTCACTTTCTTAATTTGCAAACCTTATTTTCTACCACAAATATTTAATTATCACTATCTTTAAAGAAAATCTCAAGATTTGAAAATTTACAAATTCTAGAAATAAAATTCATTTTTTACACTATAAAGAAAATGTTTAAGCCTCTTTTCTTTTAAATGTGTTTAATTTTGTGAATTCCTTTTTGAGTGAGTTATTAAATAGTGCTAAATTCTCTAGAACTTGATTTGTTATCGTTTTGAGACCACATTATAGAATACAAGCATAAAAATGATTAAGACAATTTCTGATTAACCATTTGTTCCTTTTTCTTTCTTCATCCTCCCTTTTATCCATTTAGTGAGCCCCATTGAGTCTACAAGAACCTTATTTTTTTTATTATACTCCCATGTTTAGCTAGCCAATGAAGTCTAGTCCTTTAAAATATTAAATTGATCATGTTTGCTTTGAGATTAGATTTGGTTTCTACAATTACAATGAGTTGTTTCATGAAATTAATAAGAAATCTTCAGTGTGGGATTGAGTGTTTTATTATTTTTTTTGGGTGGAAATGAGAGAATGTTATTTGATTAATTACTTGATTTTTGAATTGTTACCTTGTGTAATTTTATAATAACTCTTCTTTCTTCCTCTCAAAATACAAAAAGTCAAAAAAAATAATATAAAAGAAAGAAAAAAGAAAAAAAAGTAAAGAAAAAAGTTCAAAGAAATAAAAGAGGATGTATTTCTTTAGTAAGACAATTAAATTCTATTTTGCAAAAGATATCAAGTAAGAACCTAGAATTTCTATTATTTGTAAGGTCCATGAAAGTGGAATTATATTTTGAGCATGAGATTTTTTTTTGAGAAATTATGTGAGTTTAATTTAAAAGAGTATTTAGTAAGTATAATCAATTATTTTGTAGTCCACTAGGCTCATAATACATACCCTCTACCAAGACGCCATTACAACCAAAAGAAAGACGTTTTGATTTGTGCTTGTATTTGAATTTAAATGGTGGAGATGTAATTTATTTTCAAGCTTATGATAGACTTTTAGACTATTTGTTGAGCGATGATAGCATATACTAACATTTAAACACTTGGAATGAGGGATATGTTGTGCAAAACTTGATAAATGAATTTGTTTTTTTTGGGATTTGTAAATGGATAATCTTTGATGTATTTGATTTAGGGGTAGTTATGATTAAATAACTATGTTATAACACAATTTTTGCAAGTTTAAGAATTGATGAATTTTTCGCATAACTCGATTAATTTGATTTGTTATGATATCGCTGAGGGGATGAAGTGTATTTATGAGTCAATTGTGTTACTTTTTATGTGTTTTGTGCTTAGTATTTTTCTTGTTTTATTTTGAGTTTTTTGTTCATGTCTTTTTCTATTAGCTTAGTATTTTTGCTTAGGGACAGACACATTGCTGAATGTGGAAAAATTTGACAGTTCTTTATTTTTAACTATTTTTAGGGCTAATTTTATTGTTAATTGAGTCTAATTTAGGAGAAAAATACCAGATAATGTCTCACTTTTGGTTGTTATTTTGAGATTTTATAGGAAATCCTGAAAATTGGAGCTAATTAATGAATTATAGGAGTTTTCTAGGTGAAATTGTGCAGTTTCAAAAGTTCAGGAATCAAATAAAAATTTGACAATCTGGAGACTAGTTTTGATATTTTCCCAGACAAAATTTCAATCCCTTCCTAACATAGTTTAAGAAGGATCCGTGCAGCAGATTTTTGGGAAAGCTTCATCGGCTCCTATTCAAAAAAAAGAAATATTTATTATTATTCCTAATTGGTGGATGATGATGTTTTTCCTATTTTGAAGGGGAATAAGAGATTATAAATAGAGGAAGAAATTTTTGTTTATGATTATTATTTTTTCTAGAGAGAATTTAGAGAGTTTTTGTTCTGTATGATTATTATTTTCTAGAGAGAGTTTTTGCTTTGTTTTCTTTTCTTTTTCTGGAGAATAAGCTGTCCACAAGAGAATAATTATTAGTCAACCATCAAGTTTGAAGAGAATTGAAGAATACAAGAGTTTTATCATGAAAATTTTTCTATTTTATTTTCTTTTTATTTTGATGTTGCTAATAATTCTATTATGAACTAATTTAGTTAAGCACTTAGGTATGATAAACCCTAAGATGAGTTTAGAATTGTGATTTTTTTTAGATCATACAATATTTTCATTATTTTTATGAAATTCAATTGTATTTGTTATTTATTTTCTTGAACTGATGTGTCCGAAATATTGATTTTTGTTTTATAATTCTTTGAACTTAGATTGATAAATCAAGTTATTGAATAGATTTAGCACAATTGAAAGGAGTTGCATGTACTCCTAGAGATTGGATAACATAAATCATTTGGATTATGCTAATAGTGAAATTCAAAAAACTATAATACAATTTTAGGGGTTTTAATTAGGAAGAGATTTCAATTAATTAATCTAGGATTAGATGTTAATGATCTTGAGAAGGATTTTAACATACTAAAGAGATTTTCATGGTTCTATAAATATTGAATTAGATTGCATTGTTTGAAAATTAATTTCTTAATAAGTTTTAGAGGGATTCAATACTTGAATATCATTTGTCATACTGGTCACCTTTTCCCGTTTCTCTTATTATCAAGTCTTTCCACACTTTTTTTTTTTTTATAATATCTCATTTATTTTTCATTTGAGTTTTTATCATATTTACTACCAATTACTTTAAAATATTCTTCAATTATAACAATCATCCTTCTTTAGTGAAATGAGTTCTAGGTCGTAAACTCTTTTGAACAGCTTTTAATGCAAATATTAAAGTATATCATTGTCAAGTGATTAGTATTTTCTTGTTTTTTTTAACTCTTTGAATTGACCAAGTTTGTATATTTTCTATTATTTAAAAATTAATTGAAAAAACATAATAAATATTCATCACAAGAAATGGAATGAATTTTAAACTATAATCTTAGCATGCTAATCTAAGAGATGTTTAAAACATGTGATTCGAGGACATTTTTTATTGGCTAATCATAAAGATAGATTTATAGTGAAACCCACTTAAAAAAAGAACATGAGAACAAAAACTCTATAATGTATAATATTTTATTACTCAATTAAACGAATAGTTTGATTACGTATTAAAGATATTTATTTTGTGAAAGAAAAACTTTTAGATTAAAAGGCCTAACTAGAAGAAAATGAGTGATTTTTTTTTTATTAATAAAATGACCATACATATTACATATTATCCGTTCATAAGTTGAATGTTTAATTAATTACTTGTTTTGACTATACCCGTATCAAACTGATTTGTATATATATTAACTGTTGTATATTTAAAGCCTATCTTATTCAAACTTCAAATAAGTGGAACAATTCAACTTATTTCATATATCCTACAAATATATGCACATTTTGCCATTCTAAAGATTACCAACTCCAACACTCCTATTCTTATATAAAAATACCACACTGCCATACTCAATTTCATCAATAAAAAAAATGAAATTCCTAATTGCTATAAGAGAAATGCATCCATTTTTCAAGTGAATGAATGAATAAATTATCCAATCAAACAATCTATTTATTCAAATCTATGATTTATGTCTATTAAAAGATTGAAATTATTAATACAAAGGAAAGAAACTTCATAAACATATAAAAAAAAAAAAAGAGATGAATGGATGAGTGCCTGAAGATTGAAGAACAATAAGGGCATGGAGCTGCATATGCCCTTTTTTCACATAATGAAATCATATTTTACACTGTTTAGTCAGTTCAAAAATTGCACCAAATCAGCATTACCCAATTATATTTTGAGTTAATGATATATGACAAGCCAAACTAGCACATACACATAAAAATTAACATGTAATTTTCTCAAGAACCAAATAGAAATAAAAAATATCTTGTTAAGAGTTGCAATTCAAAAATGATATCACCTAGTAATCAACACTAATGGCAAAACTAAAAATTATTTTAAGCGGGCTCACTTGCTTGAAGCCGTTGGTAATCAGTGGCAACGGCAAGATTGGAGGTTAGATATGGAGTCTCTATATTGAGAGGCAGATCATTTAAGCTCCTACTGCTTGACCCTTTTACACTGTTGTTATCACCTCTAGACTTACCACCTAATTTAGAGTTACTTGCGATTGATCTTATCTATTTCTGAATAGATATTGAATCTCAATCATAATATTGCTGACCAAAAATTAAGACTGATGAGGTGACCAATCTAAAATTTTATATATGATTTTTTATATAATTATCTCAAAATTTAACAAATATTTTTGTCTATTTTAAAATATATAACGAACTATCCATATAATCTAAAATCTACTAGCCGTGTAAGCTTTAAAAACCAACTACATATAGAATCAACTTTTATCCCTAAAACTCATATTTTAAAAATCTAAATATGTTTACTAAGCATAACTAAAAACGATTTTAAGACTATTATTTGATTTTTTTATAGTAGAAGCAATGCCAAACACACACTAAAAATTGAGATATAAATTAGTTGATCATGAAAAATTTAGAAGGATGTATAATAATTAATTCTCTTTTTTTTTTTTTCTTTCTCTCTCTAAATATATGTGTGTGTACAACTACAAAAGCAAAGATTAAGAACAAAATGAGGCGAAACGAGAGAACTAAAATAATTTTTGCTCTATTATTATTAAGAAAGCAAGAATTATTTATCGAAATCAAGGTAAATTATTATCTATATCTTTTATTTTGATATTTTGAGATCTATTATTTCATTGGATGGTAATTTTTTCTTTTTAATAATATAATTTGTACTTAATAATAATAATAATAATAATGACTAACTTAAACTATTAGGCTTTATTTAAAATACATATGAAAGAAAAGAAAGTAATTTAGTTTAATTAATATAATTTATTTACTTTAATAATATAATTTTTTATTTAAAATAAATTTTAAATTGATAAAATATTTAATTTTTTCGTTAGTTTATTTTTTAAATAAAATTTAAAATTTTTAAATATAATTTTTTAAAAAATAAAAAAAGAATAAAAAATAAATTATTTTTATGTAGAAATTTAAAAAACTTCGAAAATGTCAAGATGAACGGACTTTTATGCAATTTGGAATGAACGCAAGACGAGGGTAATACTGTATTTTCAACTGGCAAAGAGGTCACAAAAGGCGTCACCCGGCGAAACTCCCGCCGTGAGGGAACCCCATAGGATCCCAACAACACATGTGAAAAGTCAGATATGTCCTCATCGCTTTTTCAAAGCAAAACCAGTCTTCCTATTTCTTCCTTATTAGAATCTTCTTACTGTCCCACTCTTCATTTCTCTGCTGTCTCAAGTACTCTGAAATCCCCAAACTACCCTCAGAACCCTAACCACGGCATGACGAAGGAATTCACCGTTCCTCCCGTAATATTCCCGGCTGGCGGCAACCCCACCGTAGCCGGCGCCACCAACATGCAACAACGTAGGGTCGCAACGGCGCCGTTTCAGCCTCCACGACCATCAAACTCCGGGATCCCCTTCATGTCCTTCGACATGAGCTCCGCGTCTATCGCATCCTTTGGCGCGGGTCCTATCGGCGTTGGAGGCCCCACCGCGTCCTCATCCACCGCTAACTTCGACGACGAGGAGCCACTCCTCGACGAGCTCGGCATTCATCCAGATCAAATATGGCGAAAGACGAAATCCATTTTGAATCCATTCCGGGTCAACCCGACCGTACATCAGGACTCTGATCTATCCGGCCCGATCTTTTTATACTTATCACTTTGCCTGTTTCAGTTACTCGCTGGTAAAATCCAATTCGGAGTGATTTTGGGATGGATTGTGGTATCGTCGATATTTCTTTACGTGGTGTTTAATATGTTAGCTGGAAGGAATGGAAACTTGAATCTGCACACGTGTACGAGTGTGATTGGGTACTGTTTACTTCCGGTTGTGATTTTCTCAGCGGTGTCGCTTTTCGTGCCGCAGGGTGGGCCAATTAGGTTTGCGATCGCCGCGGTTTTTGTGGTTTGGGCAACTAGGGCTTGCACGAATCTGATGGTGGCGGTGGCTGATGGAGGAGAGGAGCATCGTGGATTGATTGCGTACGCTTGTTTCTTGATTTACACTTTGTTTTCGTTGCTTGTTATATTTTAGGGAGAATGATAATAATGAATTAAACTGGGAATTGAATTTTTTCTTGGTTTTGTAGTTTTTAAAGATATTATATAGTTTTTGTTGAATGTGTTCTCTTTTTGTTCCATTTTATGTTAGAGGTGGCCACGAATCTTATGTATGTTGATATTTGTTTTCGTAATTTTGTGTAGAATGATTATATACCTGTAAATTGGCATATTAAAAGGCGCTGGGTTGAGATGTATTTGGGCTGACTGAATTATTCTGTTGCCACGTAGATTCTAAGTGTATGGATTAATTTGATGTACAGAATTGTGTTAGTGAACTAGTTATGTATTGTTGTAAAGATGTTTCTGGTTCATTTTAGTAGGAACTTTTTGTTTTATATTTTTTGTATCAGCTTAATTTTAATGTCTTTTTGCTGTACGACTAGTAGGTTATGTGAATTTTATCTGTTGCTTGTTGGTGTATAGAAAACTGTTACCGTTCTATGTGTTAGCCCACCAACTGAGCATATCAAGCTCAGAATCAAGCATGCATTTTGGATGTGGAATTAGGAAAGCTTTAACTTCTCCTTTTGGTATATTTGTGCTCCTGGTTTGCATTAATTAATTTGTATGATGACAAATCATAAATACTGCAATATGTATTTTGGATGGCAATGTTTTGCACCAAACAAAATGCTGTATGCAAGGCATGGTGTTTCTGGTATATATATATATATATATATATAATTTCAAAAATAGCCGGACCTAGGTATGCAGATTGATCCATATGCAGGGGTTTAAGGTCTTTTTCTTCCCTGGTTTATTTGGTTGTCTATATAGCATATTTCACAGGTAATGTGTCTTTTCTGGTGATAGCATATTGCCTGTCTTTAATTCAAGCAGTTTCCTGGGGTGTGTCTATATTTTCAAATTAACTTTAGTGGATTCTAGGCTCAAAATCTTCTTGGAGCAGTGAAATCTTACATCTTCTCAGTAGAGTATTTAGGACAAGATAATGTTTTAACTTCATACAGAGGATCAAAGGCCTTGGTAGTAAAAGCACCTGCACCTACAGTTCATGAATCCATTCCCCCCCCCCCCCCTCTTTCCGCATTGAAGTGGCATTGCTGTTTCACTGTTTGGAGAAACATGCAATAGCTATTCGCTGTAAGCCCATTTAAGTGCCAATGGTATGGTGAGATGATTTTGAAGGCAACTGAATAAGTGAATGGATTACTTGGATACACAGAATTATGACAGAGAGCTAGTTATATTTTGTTGAGAAGATGCTGTTTCTAGTTCATTTTAGGCAGCATTTTCATGTATAAGCTTAATTTAATGCCTGGTTGCAACAACAATAATTGGTTTTTATAAATTTTATCCAATCCCTTCCCTTGCAAATGCTGTCTGTTGCATGTTGGTGAATCGAAAACTGATCGTGTTTTAACCTACTGACTGAATGTATTAAACTCAAAAATCATGCACTCATTTTGGATGCTGAATTGAATTGGGGAATCTTTAACTTCTCTTTTGGGCATACTTGTGCATTAATTAATTTTTATTAATTACGTATTTTGAATGGCAATGTGCTGCATCAAACAAAATTTTGTATCCAAGGCATGGTGTTAATACCGTATATGATTGTGAATAGCCTGATCTAGGTATGCAGATTGATCCACAGGCATTGGGTTAAGGTCCTTTCTTCTTTGGTTAATTTGGCTCCTTCCCCACGGCCTTGTTTGCATTATTTCTCTGTTTGCTATCTGGCTTATCCCACAAGCAACGTATACCTTTTCTGTTGATAAGATGTGTCTGCATTCAGTGGCTTGTAGGCTCAATTCAATTCAAACGTTGTTTTGGTATTGATAAAACTTTCATGGATCAGTGGGGCCTTATATCTCCTCTGGCTTCGCATAGATGACTAAATGTTTTTAACTGTGTTGAGGGGATCAAAAGCCCTTGGTATTGTAGTAGTTCCTGCTTCTTTAATTCTTTAGCCTTAGATGTTGAATGAACTAGGGAGTGATGGCAAAACATGCTGAATCTATTTTTCTTTTTTCTGTTCCTCCCCTTGCATTGGAGTGGGGATTTCTGTTTCACTTTTCATAAAACATGCAATTGAATCATTCATTGTAAGCCCATTTAAGTGCCAATGTTAAGGTGATATGATTTTGAACGTGCATGATGTCCACTTGCACATAGCAGAGCTAATAACGTGTTCTAGTAACTGCAGAGCTGTGCATCTTTGGTCACAGGAATTCTCAAGATCGCCTTATGGAGTGTGAACTTTGGGTTGTAATTGCTAGGGGGTGAGTATTCAGTCATTCAATTTATTCAATTGGGTTTTTTAGCAAATCAAATGAACTAAATTTTATATTTTTTAAATCGAACTAAATTGAAATTTTTGAAAAAACTGAATAAACCAAACCAAATAAATCGAATTTTATATATCTTCAAATTGAACATATGAAATTTTGATTTGGGTCGATTTGATTCAATTAAATTACACATTTTAAATTGGTTTGATTCAAATTAATTTGATTTATTAATGGTTTTGGTTTATTCGGTTTATTCGATTTTTTTATGTAAAAAATCGAACTGAAAACCAAAGATCTAAATTTTTTAAAAGTAAAACTGAATCGACCTAATTTTCACAAAAGAACTGAACTGAACTGAACCGAACCGACCGAATAATCTTGGTTCATTTGGTTTTTTAGTTTGGTCCAGTTTTTGCTTACCCCTAATAATTGCATTGACTACAGTTTAGTTAGAGTCATGCTGAAGTTTAGATTGTTTGAGAACTTCTTAAGTTTCTGTCAAATTTAAGCACCCCTGTATTTCAAATCTTCATCTATCCAAATGGAGCCTTAATAAATTAGTCTTACATTTGAGGCATTTTTTTGACATGCTTGAGGTTCTGATGGACAGCATCCTTTATAGAAGTTATCCTATGCACCTTGATATTCGGGTCCTATCCTGAAGTTAAGTGAAATGTCCAGTATTCTTTGTTATTGCCAGTCTACTGCTCAGCTCAAGTGACCATGACCATTGCCATATGTTTATGGAAATCCTATTCTCTAATCTTCTATATTTGATCTAGTCTTCTACTGCTGTGTTTTCTGAGTTTTCAGTATTAGACAAAAAGTTGTGTGGAAATCTGCATGATTATGTGTGAAATGCTTAATTTTTCATCTTTTTGAGCTTTTAAGAATCATTACTTGGTTGCTTGTAGCTGCATAATGGTGGGCTCCGTTGTTGATTTTTCTAGTTTGTGCTGTTATGAAGTCTCTGTTTATTGTTTATATTGTGGTCAATGATTAGAACTAGGTTATTTTTTTCATGTCTTGTTATTTACACTGTTTTGTTGTAATGGTTCTAATGATTAATTACATTTATGCCACTTAATCCATTCTAATGGTACAGAAGGCGGGACACTTTAGACCGTTTTCCTGTGATGCTTTGGTTCTGTCTAATGCGGAATTCTATTTTAATGGATTAGGTGTTCTCTCAAACTCTTACTCATTTCTTTTTCAACATGGAATTACCATAGAAAATTGTAAAATTTGAAAATTATTTTGCAGTGGTTTTGTATGACTATACCTTTTTATATGGAGTTGTAGGTTTACAATATGTTGTGGATATATGAGTAGTGCCAATCTATCCCTTGTAGATTGGAACTATGAGTTTCAGAAGTTTAAGCTCTCATGGTTTCAACGTGTGTTGATGAGAAGTATTTTCATATCATGTTAGGCTCTTGTACAGAAGCTTGGACTTTCAGTCTCCAGTAACTAGTTTAAGAAAAGTGTATAGATGGGTTGATGTTCCTTCCCTAGGTTTCCTTTTAAGGTGCAGAATCCTAGATATCTTAATTGCTCTACAAGGTTATCATGACTTATTAAATGCGAAATTGGAATGCGGAAAAATCCTGACTAGCGACTACAATCCCATTCTACCCTCTAATATTTGTAAGAAATATGATTTGAGTTGAACCCCCCTTGAATCTGAAGGTACATGGGCCTGTTCTTTTGGTTGGTGAAAGGGCTTGATGTGAATGTGCTTATAATTTTTCTATGCCTCGTGTCATGAAGTGCGTATTAGGAATGTATGGTTGTTGCAACTCTAGTTGAGATTGCTAATGGTCATACTTTTATTGGAGAAAGTGCATAATTATCTTCTATTCTGTTTAGGTGGTTAGGTCTACTTTTGTTTGACTCCAGTTTGGCCGAAGTTTGTGCCTTTTTTTTTGTTTTTGTTTTTTTGTAACAGCTTATAGTCGTTCAATATTCTATGCGGAATTAATTTATTTTCTTACTTTCTATGCTTAATTACCAGTGAGACATAGCTTTTTTTCTTAATTTATAAAATTTATTCAAGGCAAAATATAAAAGGTTATGAAGTAGAAATTCATGACTCTTAAGGATTACATAGGGCCCCGGCGGGCCCCCCCCCCCCCCCCAAAAAAAAAAGGAGGAGAAGAGGGCGGGGGGGTTTTTTGGTGTTTGTGTTTTAGTATTGTGGGAAGGGAAAAAAAAAAAATTATTTTTTGGGAAA
>CATIWR010024383.1:0-60763 GCA_949677035.1 Omphalea diandra | reverse complement strand
AATAAAAATAAAATATAATTTTTGAATAATAATAATAAATTTCTATTTTAATATTAAATATTTGATAAATGAAAAAATAAAAGAAAATTATATTTGTATGTATAAGGGTATTTTTGTCAATTTTTAAGTTAACCTTCCATTCTATTCCAGTGCAAACAAACAAAATTACTTTCAAATCATTTCATTCCTATCATCCCAAACATAAATATAATTTAACACTCTCTTTCCAAACCAAACCAATCCATTCCATTTCGTTAATAACCCTTCCAATCTATTACAAACACCTCATCCAAACAAGGTGTAAGGCTAAGGACAAATGGATATGACGTCCTGACAATAATGGTATTTTTACTATTAGGTCCTTGTATTGTCTACTGTCAAAAGCCAAAATATGGAGGAAAGTTCTTCCAACCATTATGATTTATTTCCCCAATCCTTTTTGGATGCCTATTTTGAAAAACTACCTCCCTCCTAAAATTAGATTATTCTTATGGAGGTTGGTTAGAAATGCTATCCTGATGGGTCATACTCTTGTTGCTAAGGACATTTTGTTAACCCTTGCCCATATGTCAAAAGGAAGTTGAGTTTGTTGAGCATTTTTTCCTTGAGTGCAATATAGTCAAAAGAGTTTGGTTCCTGTCCTATCCCTATTTTGGATAACTCTGTTTTGGTGGCTGAATGGTGGAAACAAATGTATACAACTTAGGAAGGAAATGGGCAAAATCATTTTCTAACTACAATTGATTTCTTACTTTAGGCAATTTGGGAAGGGAAAAATGTTGTCATTTTCTTCAAGAGGAAATTTGATCCATTGTCCATTGCCAGGCTAGGATATCATATAACTAATGAATTTCTCTTTTTATTGCTGGACTAGAACCAACATAACCCTTCTATTATTCAAATCCAAAATTCTAGCAAATTCTTTCAACATCAAATTTTTATATTTGTCGAATGGCTCCGGCAAATAGGTGTTGCAATAGTAGTTAGTTTGATCCTTAATAAGTATAATAGGCTTAAGGATGTGATATCTTGTTATGTTTATTGGACTAGGATGACTAGGATGGTTAATCGTAAGTTTAGAACATCTTTTGATCTTGACAAAGGAGATTAATCATCACTAATATTTTAAATAAGTGTTGATTTTGCAGAAATAGATAAATCTCTCAAGAAGAGATGAAAAAAGTTATTAACTTCAAAGTAACATGTAAATCACGACCGCAATCCATGATTCTCGACCGCGACTCATGTTAAAACATGCTGAAAATCATGCAGACGAAATCGCGGAGCTATTCTCGGTTGTGATTCACTCAAAAGAAGGAGTCCAAAAATGCCAGACGAATTTGCGGTGTGTGTCACGCCTCAGTCGCGACCGCGAATTTCAAAGTAACTTAAGATGACAGCAAGTCCACAACTAGAGCATGACAAGTGTCTCAGGTGACCATTGGAAGACAAATATCGCGAAAGCTGTGTGTTGGTAGCGATTGCAATTTGTGAAGTAGAAAATGCAAGTTTTGGCAGACAAATTCGCGTCCTTAGTGGCGTCCTGCACAAAGTAATTCACAACCGCTACTTTTATTTAGCAGTTGAAAGACAACGACTATATTTTCCTAGAGAATCAATGAGAAGCTATCACGTGTACTAGCCGTTAGACACAAATGAGATTTTTCGCTGCAATTTTTGGCTCCCGTATGATTCGGAATTTGTGACCACGAAAGAGTAGTAGCAACCGCGAATGAAACCTATCAAACATTTAATGCAAAATCTGTATAACACACTTTAAAGATCTTGAACCAGTTTTATTGCAACGTCTTTTTGGTGGGTAGAAATTATAAATACCTCACCAAACATATGTAAATGCAAGAGAATTAATAACTTTATAGCCAAACTATTGCAATTTTGCTGCTCAATCTTTTCTCTTCTTTAATTGATTGTTTGGTGTGAGCATAAACACCATTTGTAAAGATTGAAGTGTTAGCTTGTTAAAACACTCTAGAGAGATTGTTGTGTGAGCCTGAAAAACACAAGTGTAAAAGTTGTTGTGTGAGCCTCTAAAATACAAGTGTAAAGGTTATTATGTGAGCCTTAGAAAACACAAGTGTAAAGGTTATTGTGTGTGTCTTAGAAAACACAAGTGTAAAAGTTTGGTGTGAGCTTGAAAACACTATTGATAGTTAGTGGAATACTCAATTACTGAGAATTGGAGAGTGGACATAGGATTGATTATACCCGAACCACTATAAGTCATGTGCCTTCATTTCTTTTCTACTCTTCTATTTTTAATTTTCACACACCAATTCAACTCCTTTCTTGGTGCAAAGGGCCAACAATGTTTCAGTGGTTTCCAAATAGGAAGGACAAGCTTAGGCAATGATGATGGCTCTAAGGCTAGATGTCCCTAGAAAATATTGTGGTGTATTCTGAAAATAATATTATTGTTTCTTTTTGTAACTTTGTATGTGACAACTTGCCACGAGATTCATTGGGGCTCATCATCTAAGCAAGGGATAGACTCCCTCTCTTTCATAGTGGAAAGATATCTCTCATTGCTAAATGTAAGAACAAACCAATTAAATGGCTAGTTAGGGAGTTTTTGGAAAGGAGTCTCCCTTTTACTTAGGTCACATACCCCCTTTGAGCTTGTAAACCTTTATTTTAGTAATGTCATCTATATCCTTGACCAAAAAAACAGAACATATTTTTTATTCACATATTCTCTCTCTTCTAAGTCTTATATATTATAAAAATAAGAATTAAACAATCTCGATCGTAAATTAACTTTTTTATGAAAAACAAAAGGAAAAAAATCAAATAGACTCAGTAACCTTACTAACTATTTTCATTACTCATCAATTCAAACTTGAAAGCTTAAATTATATTTTTTAGAATAAGACCACGTGAATTTGTTGGTTGAAAATTGATCCATGAAAGCTTTGATGATGATGTCTCTATCGGCCCATCATCTTCAACTTGATCTCTTTGATGCTTAATCTCTTTCTTGATAAAAAAAAAAAAAAAAGAGTTTACCCTGTGTTGGCATCGTGTTCCAGTTTTTAGACTGAAGCTTCAATACGAGGTCTGTGAGTTGGAAGCTTGATCCACACAACTAAACTTATCCAATAGTGACAGCATAGATGGAGAAAGATGAGACAAATGATAGATGAAGTACCACATCTAAGCTGCTCTTGGATATGGAAGTGAGTGGGTAGAGGTCTTGTCAGATGAGAGAATACTAGTTGCCAAAAATGGAAAGAAGGCATAAATAATAATGTGAGACCAATCCTCTGACTAACAATAAATATTAATCGTCCATATGAATGTATTATCTCAAAGGAATTATACCAGTAGTGTCAAATTATTAGTAAACACCTTTAATAAGAATATTTTTAAAATGAATTTCTTGACTTTTTAGCTATTGGGTAATGGAAAAAGTGGCAAAATCTAACAGGACTGTTGAATAGCAGAGAAAAAGTATAGGATAATTAAATTTATTCCTATAAAATAAGGGATGACATGGTATAGTAAGGTGAACTTAAGGCTGAAATCGTAATTAAGCCAAAAAATGTACCGTTACTAGTTCAGTCCACTCCTCGCTCACAGCAATGATTTCAACGAAATTTCTTCCTTCTTTCTCCATGGCGTCTCCATGCCCAAATTTGGAGCTCCGACCCTTAGGCAACACCGGCCTTAAGCTTAGCTGCGTCGGTTTCGGCGCTTCCCCCCTTGGTAAGGTCTTCGGCCCCGTCTCAGAAGAGGAAGCTGTCGCCTCCGTTCGCGAGGCCTTCCGACGGGGCATCAATTTCTTCGACACCTCTCCGTACGTACTTCCTGTTTATGTACATTTTATATTCATTTTATGTCCGAATATGTTTGTTTGATTGCTGAGAAAATGTGGGAAAGTGAAGAAAAGTTTAGATCTTTATTACTGTACTGTTAGTTATTTGATCTGATCGCTTGCAAATGTGTGTTCTTCATATTATTGGGTGTTAGAATTTGTGCCGTGTTATCTTTGTAATTGATGAAAAAATGTAAAATGAGAAAAAGGATTGTGCTTTCTGGTACTATTTGCAGAGAAAATTTAGTAAAAGAGAGCAATTAATGCTCAATTGAGTTAAAGAATTTTAGTTGTTCAGATTCTCTTTAAATTATTTAGGTTTCAAGAAGAAAAAAAATTGAACTTTTTCCAGTCAATTGATTATCAGTTTGATGTGTCAGTGGAAGGGGGAAGTCTGAAATTGTAAAGTCCATTCAGATAGGTGTTCATTTGAAAAGAATGTGGATTTGGATATTATGTTAATTTTTTGCAACTTTTAGCTTGAAACTTAAATTCAAATCCATGACAATTTTTGAGAAATTGACATTTTCGACTATGTTACTTTATTTGATTGGATGTTTGTGGCGGTAGCAAGTCTATTGAAGTGCTCGAGAGAAAAGATACTTGGAGTTTTCAAGTTTAATTTTATGATTAGGGAAATAATAATTTCCTTCGTATACCCCTAATACCAAATATCTGCCTTTTTATATTATTAGCAAGGAAAACATGGATCTACACCTTTTTCCAGTTTTGCTATTGTCGAATATTTTAAATAACTTCTTTGTTCTGCTTTAAAGGTATTATGGAGGAACATTGTCTGAGAAGATGCTTGGTAAGGCACTGAAAGCTCTTGGAGTTCCTCGAAATGAATATATTGTGTCAACAAAGTGTGGGCGATATATTGAGGGCTTTGATTTTAGTGCGGAAAGAGTTACTAGAAGCATTGATGAGAGTTTGGAGAGGTTGCAGTTGGACTATGTTGATATACTGCAGTGCCATGATATTGAGTTTGGATCTCTTGATCAGGTCATTGATTGAAATTTCTTCTTTTTCTTGTCATTGTTATATCTGGATTTATTTACTTTAATTATTGGAAATGCACTATTTAAAAAATTGTCTCATGGTTCTCTTATATATATTTTAAGGAAATGGTTTTCTGATATTGGTGTTCAAATGACAGATTGTGAATGAGACAATTCCTGCTCTCCAGAAACTAAAGGAAGCAGGGAAGATTCGTTTTATTGGTATAACCGGACTCCCGTTGGGAATCTTTACTTATGTGCTTGATCGGGTGCCATCTAGCAGTGTTGATGTGATTCTATCCTATTGTCACTACAGTATCAATGATTCAACACTTGAGGATTTATTGCCTTACTTGAAGAGCAAAGGTGTAGGCATAATCAGCGCTTCTCCACTCGCAATGGGGCTCCTTACAGAGAATGGCCCTCCTGAATGGCACCCAGCTTCTCCTGAAATAAAGGTGTATCTTGTTCCCCTGAAATGATCTATGATGTTTTCTTTCCATGTCATTTTCTTAGTTGCTATACTGCATAACTCAAATCAAATATTGCCAGCAAATAGCTTAGAAGAAAAGATGTGTTTATGCCTCTGTGGTGGAACATAAATATAATACGCATGCATTTGTGTGTGTATGCAGATAGTACACCCACCACTTTCACCATATGTACCCATGTCCATCCAACCACATGTGCACATTCTTTTAAGCTGCCAATTATGCCATGATCATTTCTAGAGCTTTATTGGCAATAGAAGAAGGGAACTCATGATCATGAAAATTGAATGTAATATGATGGGTAATTGTCTACCAAACAATGCCCTCCTACCTCCTATGGAATTATTCAGGATCTAGAACTAGGCAACTAGAACTTGTAGGATAAAAGCTATTGCTATTAACATAGATCTCATTAAAATGCATTGGCTCCACTTTGACAAGTTCTTGGTAACATGCCAATGGCACTATTAATCAAGGGCAGAAACCTGAAATATTTGACTAAGTCAATTGTTCAAAGACTGATTGTGGTTACTTATGGGCCATCTACGGAAGGTGCCGTATTATATATCGAACTCTGAATTGAAAAACTATTTTCTCACTTTAAGATGTATGCTTTTGTCAAATTTAATTAATATTGATTATGTGTCTATTTTCCTCAGTCTGCTTGCCAAGCTGCTGCTTCCCATTGTAAAGAGAAAGGAAAGAATATTTCTAAGTTAGCAATGCAATACAGTTTGACAAACAAGGATATATCTACGGTGCTGGTTGGCATGAACTCTGTTGGACAGGTTCTCATTCATTGTTTTCCTTTATTGCTAAATTTTCAGACACATAAGCATTATAATTGATTCTGTTTGTTGTCACTTTTTCTGAGACTTCATTTTATTGTGCTCATGTGTTTCTTGGAAGCTAAGACTGCATAGTAATAATTAAATACTTCGCTTTCTGAATGTTATTTGATCTCAACATGCATGAGTTTACTTTTCTGTCCTTATGCTTCACATGCCCACTAAATTGTCCATTTAAGTATTAATTTCCTCTAAAATAAAACATACGGAAGGGAGGGCTGTTAGTTTAGACCTTGGCATTCCCACTCCCCATGTAAATTTCCCATGTACTAATAATTGATGGAGATCATGGTTGGAAGCTCATCAGAAAGTTACCTTGGTGAACATCTATTAAACTAACGGATTGAAATTGTGACTGCTATCTTACTATTTGTTATGATTGTTTACCAGGACAGATGAAATTCATTTGATTTTTTCACTGTAAAGAGTCATGTCTCACTACTCATTTAGATAGTTTTCCATATCTTTAACTACTTGATCGCATGGGTGTACCTAATGTCATTATTTTTTGGGATGCAACAGCTCTGTTCATTCAGATATTCTCTGTCTGGCTGAGTTGTGTGACATTGTGATCTATTACTTGTAATGTCATCTGTTTGTAAATCAATTATTGTACAAGTGGACAATTTTAAACTCATATCTTAGGCCATCCAGTATGTTTGAGAAACTAACAGCAGCTACATGATTAAACTAGTACTCATTTTTGTATGCACTGTTAGATTATTATTATTATTATTATTTATTTTTTAATATTTAGCATGCAAATTGGATAATGAAAGTGAAGTCTGTGAATGCCACGGGCATCCCAGTTGAGGGTAATTGCCAAAAAGCATTATGATTAAGGCCTGAGGATTTTGCTTTGTTCATAAACAAATATTTTGTATTAAAGAGCCAAAGCTTTTTTGATGATTAGGTTGAGGAGAATGTCTCTGCTGCCATAGAACTTGCTACATTTGGAAAGGATCAAGAAACTCTATCTGAGATCGAAGCGATTCTGAGCCCTGTGAAGAATCAGACTTGGCTCAGTGGAATCCAACAGATCTGAAGTTTTACTTTCTGAAACCATTTTCCCCTAGTAATGCTCATAATTTGGATTGTCAACTCTGCAGACATCTCCCTTGCACTATTGTTGTGTGAACTATGTATTGCGAATAGCAACCTGCCTGATCCATGTAGTTCAATGGAAGGCCCATTCTATTATAATCATCCCTGTCTTGGAAAAAGAATTTGTGTCTGGAAACCTGGATCTCAAATTCAATAAATTGTATGATTTGTTCATTGTTATGAGAAACTTGAGAGGTGGGTTACATCCACCTCATGTTGTAACCAATTATCACATCGAAATATTGGATGCTTTTTTGTCTTTTTGTTTTGTTTTTTCAGTTTTCAAGTTGTAAACAGAAATTTTTACAAAGATGATTTACAGCTCTCTTTGATTTATTGCTTGATAGAGCTTATGTACTTCTGTAAAGTGTTTTTTTTTTTTTTGTTGTCCATGTTTGTATCCCATTCTAGCATGTCTATTATTGTAAATTATCATTGTAAAATGTAATAAGGTGAAAATACGGAATACACCACTGAATCTGTCCCCCCTACTGACAATGAAGGACAAAATAAATTTTTTTGTCAAATTTACTCTTAAATTTATATTTTTTTATATCAAATTTACCCTTAAACAGTATTTTTACATACTATTGTAGTCATATTTAACCTATTTCTTCTTATATCTGACGCAGTTGAATGAATGAGTAAAATTATACAGTCAGGAAACGCATTTAAGAGAATTAGACTTAGATGAATTTTGACTAAAACACAGTTTCTCTTAAATCTTAAAAATCTTTAAGTTCTCAAATATCAAAAACACAGTTTTACTTTGACACAATTATATCTTTGTAGAGCAATAATTCTACTCGTTAATTCAATTGCAGCAAATTTAAGGAGAAATAAGTTAATCATGAGTATAATAGTATGCAAAAATACTGTTCAGAGATAAATTTGATGAAAATGTTCATTTTATCTTTTATTGTTAATGGAGGGATAAGTTTATAAGTGTATTTAATACTTTGGCTGATGTAATAATCAATCAATCAATTAATTAATCCTCTCTCTCTCTCTCTCTCTCTCTCTCTCTCTCTCTCTATATATATATATATATATATATATATATATATATATATATATATATATATATATATATATATATATAATTTTTTAAAAATCTTCACATTTTAAAAAAATAGTGCAATTAAAATTAATTTTAAATAAAATAATAATTCTAATAAAATATAAATTTCATTTTAAAATTTACTTTTTTTAAATATATTATTGCATAAATTAATTAAATTATAAAATTCTAACATAACATGAATTTCGTATTAAAATTATAATAAAAAATAAGATTACAATAACCAACTAATGACAATATAGAGATTTAAAAAAAAAAAAAAAAGAGATTTCTAGTCAATCAAAATTGTTGTAACAAACACTAGCCTTTGATGGCACCTCCTGATCTACCAGATCTATAACTTCATGCTTTGAACATCTGCCAACCCCTGAAAAAAAGACATTTTTAATCCACAAATATATAAAATTATAAGTATTGATCGTTGACCAAAGAACTCATATTCGAAGAAATTTTAATAATTATTAAAATAGAGAAATAAATGACTAAATTAAGTGAAAATTAAGAGATAAAATAATAATTTTTTATTTTATCAATATAAACTAAAACTTATTAAACAAGACAAAAATTTAGCGAGAATTTTGATTTCACATATTATTGTAATAATAATAATAGTGACCAGGATGACAACTTCCACTATAATAATAATAATAAATACTAATTAAAGGTCTGTAACACTTATAATAATAGAAAAATTATTTTTATGAGATAAATATATAATAAATAAGATAAAATAAAATTAAAATTTAAAAATATATTTTCACTGTCAAAAAATAAAAAAATATTACACTAATTTTAATTAATAATTATTTAAATCATTAATCATTTATTAGCCATTTATTAGATAGAGATATGAAAGGATAAAGAATTTTATTTCATGTTGACCCAAAAACAAAAGAATTTTCTTGCATTGTAGACGAGTTGATGCCGCAGCAGCAGTTCAGGAGAAAAATAAATTCTGACTTGTCAATTACCGGAAAACAAACTTGGTGCCTTTTCCAATTGGGTCGATAAACCCTAAACCCCCCAACTTTTAGAAAACCTAATTGAATTCCATTTCGCATGCATTGATCAAATCCTCATATGGCATCTTCAGAGATCGAGGTGATAGTGTCATCGGATTCCAAAAACGACGCAGCAGCACCTCCTCCTCCAACTGTGATCGATGTTTTCTCCGCTTCTGCTTCTGGAGATTTCGAGAAATTGCGCCAATTCGTTGAGCAAGATGGCGCTTCTCTCTCTGTGCCCGATGGTAATGGCTACTACGCTCTCCAGTGGGCCGCTCTTAACAACTTCGCCGATGTTGCACAATACATAATCGACGTAAGTCTATGCCTTAATATTTTTTTTTAAAAAAAAATATTGTGTCCATTTAAATGCATAAATTTTGCTGCTTTAATGAAAATGTTTGTTTCTTTCATGTGTTATTGAGATATTGTTAGCGTTTTTTTATGACATGTCCGCTAAAGTTTGGTTGAATTTTTATTCGCTGGGTGTGTGTGTGCGTGGAAATTTTTAATAATATGGCTTTGGTTGGTGGATCGTGTTGTGGGTTTGATTGGGTTGTTGATGAGTTGTTTTTAATGTCTGTGTTGTGGGTGTTGAAGCATGGGGGTGATGTAAATGGAACTGACAATATGCGGCAGACTGCTCTGCATTGGGCTGCAGTTAGGGGTTCAATTGCTGTAGCAGATGTTCTGTTGCAGAATGGAGCTCGAGTTGAGGCAGCTGATGTAAATGGATACCGGGTAAACTTCTCTTTATTTCCTGATTGATACTCATAGGCCTTGTGGATCAGTAAACAGAGTGGCAAGGAGAACTTGTGAAAGTTTGATTGTAATGTTGTTGGGATTATGATACTTGTAAAAAATGGTTACTTATTTTTGCAACATTGTGAGTTTACTGCTCATTTACTTTATAAACTATAGCATACTGTTTGCTTATATTAGCACTTTTCCTTGTGTCAATTATTCTTGCCTGGGCAGTCTCTTCATAATATTTATCGTTGAATTTTTATTAACTTGGGAACATAATTAGTTTGCTTAATGCATTCCTCAGTCTTTTGCAACCATAATTCTTTTAAGTGCAGTATGCCACCTTTTTCCATAGCTGTAAAAACTCACTGCTTGAGTAAAAGCTTCCACCCTATTCCAGGAAATGGACAAAAGCTATTTAATTTCATAAACCATTTTTATTACTTTTTTTAACCTTCTGGTTTATGTTTATGTTATGGTCATTTCTTTTTGAATTTGTACTCCCTATTCCAGGAAACGAACAAAAGCTATTTAATTTCATAAACGATTTTTATTACTTTTTTAACCTTCTGGTTTATGTTTATGTTATGGTCATTTCTTTTTAAATTTGTATTCTTTGAAAGTTTGATCTTATTCATAGATATAATGATGAGTGTACTAGTGTTAAAGTGGCTCCTAGATATACTGAAATATGTTATGTTCATTTATCTTTTAATTATTATTCTTTGAAAATTTGATCTCATATATCCATTAAACATTTTAACACTACTAATGCATTCTTCAAATCTCAATTTGTTTGCTGCAGGTAGCTCATGTTGCTGCTCAGTATGGACAAACAGCTTTCTTAAATCACATTATTGCAAAGTATCAGGCTGACTTTGATGCACCAGACAATGAAGGGAGGAGTCCTCTTCATTGGTATGTTAAAACTCTATGGTTTAAGGAGTTTATAGAAACTTGTATTGATGCATTTTGACTTTGGCATGGAGTGTTAGGAAAATATAAAATTATCTTCTGTTTAGCTTTGATTTGATGTTTTAGCGATGATTAAAATGTAAAACTGTTTTTATCTCACAGAAAATAGGCAATTTATAAGGGATGGAGGAAAAAGATTGATCATTGATGTAGTAGGATTAAGGCTCAATTGAGTTGAGCCGTGTTTGATATCCATGTAAAATTTTGTTATGCAAGTAGAACGATGATTTATGCTAATATAGGATAGTAGGAGATTTGTGATTTACTTATTATCTATCTGAATTTCTTTCATGTGGTCCAAGATGTTTTGACATTATCAAGAATATAATGGAGTTTAAAATATGTGGTACTACTTGGTGGACCTACAGTGTGGGGTAAGATGCTGCTTTACTTAGTAGAAATGTGTGGTGTGAAATATCATTACTATTATTATGTCTTAGGGGATATTTCAAGTATTGCAATTGCTATCTCGTGGTACCTGATAACTGAAATTTCCCAATTCCCTTTATGTGTACATATCTTTTGGATGATTTGGATTGCTACATGTGGTTTTTCAATTTTTACTGACTTTTGTCTCTATTAATTTCATCCTAAAACTCTTTAAATGCATGGTTGTCATCATACAACTTCTTTCACATTCTTTTGTGAAAGTTTTTTCTGTCTATATGATGCTTGGCAGTTGCTTCAGTATATAAGGCAAGTGATGACACTCTTTATGTTAAAATCATTTACATTATCATAATGTTTTGAACTTTATCTGGTTTATATTATACTAAGGAGAAAATTCTCATTTGTGAGTGTTGTAACAAGTTGTTTTGAAGTTGTTGTTACTTAAAATTATGAATATCATGCACTTGCTATTCTTTTCTTTTGAAATTGTGTGAATGCTTGAGTGTAAATCTTATTCTCATGATGCTGTCTCCTAGGGCGGCATACAAGGGTTATGCTGACACAATTAGATTACTTCTATTCCGAGATGCAAGACAAGGAAGACAAGATAGAGAAGGTATATGTCGAAAGCATAAAATGTCATTTTTTTTTTAATTGTAATTTAACAACTTGCAATTATTAATCATTATTTCCTTTAAAATCCATGCTATTGTAGACCACTACCTTAGGCAGATATAACCTATTCTAGGCTTTTTAATGCCTTTTTTTGGTTTAATTATTATCACTAATGACACAATTATGAAGTTCATAAAACTTGGGACACACATAATGTGCTTGGGATGAACAACTGGAATGGGTAGATGATCTTTGATGGATGGAACAACCGGACTGAAAGAATGAAAACAAAGCAGTTCTCATAATTCAATAGTTCCCCAGATATGGGCACTTGAAAAAATGACCAGATCCTTGCAGTATCACTATGTATGTTTAATGATGTTTTTGTACCATTCATATAATATGCAATTTCTCTAAAATCTCTTAATTGGGGATACAACACTGATCATAACTTCCTTTAGACAAACTGGGAGAACAAATCATGCAACCAATCAGGAATCTAAAAAATTGAAGCTGTAATGAAGACACATTTGGCATCCTTAGTTGCTTTGGGGGTGCTATTCGTTTTTAATCGTTTTAAATAAGGGAAAAAAATTGAGAGGTATTGAAATTGTGAGTGACAACAATGAAAGATATCAAACTTCCATTTGGATTTTTCTTGTAATTTTGGATTCAACAATAACTCTGTCGGCAAGTAAAGTTGCTCTCAGTGGGATGATTCTAGTTGAACCCAGCTTCAGTAGTCCCTTCACGTTCATCCCAATGTTTCTGGAGGGATTAAAATTGAATCTATTATAATTAATTTGCACTATGCTCATGATTTTATTGGAGTTTCTGAAATTATGGTTCCCAAAATGTATGAACATTTTGTGCTGTAGGATTGATAGAATCAAGGAAACTAATGAGGCATTTGGGAACAATTATGTCATTATACCAATGAAAATACTCACTTATTATATTAAATTCTCAATTGTTGTGTTTCTTGCATTATTATTATTTTTTTGCTCTGAAAAAGAAATAAATCACTTTACCATACATCTAAATTGCCATGCTGATGTTGAATATTAGGTTGCACCCCTTTGCACTGGGTCGCATTAAGAGGAAATGCCGAGGCTTGCACTGTACTTGTACATGCTGGTACAAAGCAGGAACTGACAGTGAAAGATAAAGCTGGATTTACTCCAGTTCAGCTTGCATCTGATAAAGGTCATCGGCATGTCGCCCTTTTCCTTGTACGTAACTTTGTCTAAATTATCCTTAATAGCTGAATGCCAATAAACTTCAAACGTAGGTCTGTCAATTGAATACCAATATGTTGGATGGCAATAGGTTTGATATGGCTCGGGTTTTGGCATATCCATACCACTCCCGTCTTATTTCACGATGGGTCAGGTTTGATGACGGAGTGGGTTCAGGGAATGGGGTTTTACCCAGTCAATTTTAGAATATATATATTAGAAAATATATAACATATGTAGATATAATATATTTGTAGCATAAGGAGCTCTCTATATCCTACATAAAAGCTAGTAAAAATAATATTAAAATTATTTTTTAAAGCTAATTCTAACATCATTACACACACACACACACAATAACATAGTATTTACATTGTGTATGATATATAATTGTGTATTCAAGGCAGGTACACCATTACCAGCCCCTGCTCCATTAAGGTTGGATAAGGTGGTACTCCTCAGGATGGGTCAAAAATTCAAATTGCCATCCCTAGGTTTGATGAACTAGGCTATATGAATGCTTTTCCTGGACAATATTTCCTACTGCAGATTGTGAGACATGCTTCTAAGACTAGAAGAATAGATTATGCTTAGATGTAAGAAATCTTGGCCCTCAGTTGGCGAATTTAATGTCAATGAACAATGGAAACTAGCATACTTTGGATATACGTTTGGCTTAATCTAGTTCCATGCATGACAGGCATTCTGAAATGGAAGAATCCTCTTCCAAGAAATTACTTCCTAGGGTGAACATGGCATGCATTGGAAATATGGTGTTTAGGCATATATTAGTGCAACCGCCTTTCTGGATGTTGACATTTAGTTCGTTCTAGCTATTAGACTCTTAGGTAATGCTTTCTACCTTTATATTTTTTTTCCTTTTTTTCCCCCAGATTCAATGGTATACAGTACGGTCTAATTTTTTGTTTAAGAAAATGTGATGGAAAATTTTCAATTATACTTTGGGATTATCCATGTCTTAACTGATATTAACTTAGGTATTCACATAGTTTGTTTGGATTTGGTTCAGTCTAATGCACAACGGGCACACAGCAAACGCTGGGTTGACAAATTTTGCAATGGGAAGATGGGGACCATCAGATATGCTCATATCTTAATGTCTATTATAATCATTCTTATGTTCCTCTTTGTCATTTCAGTTATTGCTGGTAAGTAAATATATTGTGTTTCAAGCATAACTATGATGGTGGATGGAATTATTTTCTTTTGTTCTTATCTCATCATTATCACATTCTAGCTCCAAACTTGCCAAAGGTAACTGCTGTAGTTGGACTTTGGGGATGGACTGCTCTCACTCTTGCTGTTGCTTCACTGATCATGTTCTATAGGTGTAGTAGGTAATTTCTTGTTCTGATAGGGATGTTGATTTTTTTTTTTTTTTTTTATTTGGCATATTTGTTTTTCCTCTGGAGTTACTTATCTATAAGATCTTATTCGTTGTTTTAAGCTGCTTGTTTTTGCTGTCATTTTACTAAAGTCAACATGTTATTGTTGCCTTTCGTCAATTTCAGTTTCATTTTCTTTCTTAGATGGGTACTACTGCCAACTTCAAACCTAATTACCCAAAACTGCAAATTGCTAGAAATCAATGTCCATCAGATGCTGTATTATAATGTACATGATCAACCAACATTTATTACACATTTCCTTTTGATTTTTGATTGTGCTTGTTAAATATATCACCTCTGGAAGCCATATATTTTTGGAAGGATGCTGATATTTCTGTAAGTATTCTAGATTGCAACACTGAAGTGCTTTTGTTGAGATGTGTTGGCATGTTCATTTCCGAAATTCATACCCTAGGAGAAAAAGAAAAAAAAAAAAAGACTTTGTAGATGGTAACTGAACTTATATCATTGTGCGTAACTACTTTTGCAAGCCACTAGAATATCCATCATCCTTTTTGTTCTGTGTTTTTCACCTTAAAATTTGCATGATGTAATTAGTTAAATACATTAGGTTCAATTGGCTTGTGTGTTGTAGATCCTGCAATGTAACATTAATTTATGTTATTTAAAACTAAGAGTTGCGGTTTCTGCAGCTTATTCTTGCTTCTGCTTGTTTTAAATTCTGAATGTAAATCTCTTTTATACATGTAATTCTATATTCGAGTTCTTCGACAATTTTAGCTCAGAAGTTGTTTTCTTTATGTTTTTCTCAATCATCTGCAGTAAAGATCCAGGTTTTATCAAAAGACATGAGGATTTGGGTAAAAATACTGATACTGAGGTATGCAGACTCTGCTTAGTTGTTCTTCTGTCGTTCTTATGATGAAATACTTTATATTACTTCTATTAGTTGCTTGTAGTTAAGTACTTGTTCTGTATATTGGTGGAAATTTGAGAGGCTTTTTATTTCCTTATTTTTTCTCTGCTTGTATAGACCCTTGGTTTTTTTTGGACTTGGAGGGTAAAAATGGTACCTTCAGAAATCTACATTCTGTCTGGTCAGAGAAAACCTAGGGCAGAAGAGAGGGGCAAGGACAGAATGTTTATTTCTCTGAATATTTATTTCTCTAATGTTTTGGGTGGCGAGCAAAGGAACATGGAACTTCTTTTTGTTCATGGAAAAAAATACAACTTTATATGATTTAATATTTTTCAGCAAATGGCAAGACTTGGAATGATAGAAATTCTCTCTTTGTAACTCTTCAGTTAGAGTGTAAATTGTGGGCCTGGAAAGAAGTGGCAGCTCTCCTTCTACCTTCCTTCATCTTTACTCTACTCAATAGTTAGTGGATCAGAGGCCTTCCTTCATAGCCTTTCCCCACTGGGTTGTTTTCCTTCTTTTCCTTCAAGTCAAAGATACCATTATTGTTCCTTTAATTTCTAGCGAATTATTTATTTATTAATTTATTTATTTTGAGATGGGTAAGGGCGTTGGAAAGCAGTCTGATGATTATTACCATTTATTTGACTGTAGGAAGAGTGTTCTAGTTTCCAATTCCAATCTTATCATGTAGTTAGTTTTAGACTTTTGTCCTTATATTTGGATATGTGGGTCCCTCATGCTTTACTATAGAACAATTTCTTGTTATCCAATGTTATAACTTTCCAATTTCATGGTTATGCTAAACTGAACTTTTCTTCCTGTCTGTTTCTTCATTAGCTGATAATTATTCAACAATATGCAGGATCCCTTATTAAATGTCAATTTGATTAACTCCTCCACATGGATGGGGAATTGGTCTCAACTCTGCCCCACCTGCAAGGTGTGGTAAATGGACATGTTATTTACAATGATGATATCAAAGATAGTATTAATAACGTTATTTTTCCAGACTAGTAATTAACACAAAGGGTTAAGATGCTGTCTTTGTTTTAGCATCCATTTCTTATTGTCTGTTCAGATAATTAGACCTGTTCGCTCCAAGCACTGCCCCACATGTAAGCGCTGTGTAGAGCAATTTGACCATCACTGCCCATGGATATCTAACTGTGTGGGGAAGGTAAGAATCTGCGCTTACTATAGGTTTCTAGAAATCATGATGAGATTGATTGATACAGATGTTCCCGTTTGGAACTTCTGGTTTCTTTGTTCAATGGTGTTATTTATATTTGCATGAAAGAATGCCATTAGCTGGTGCACATGCTCTCATTACTGTGACAACCTATAAAAATGCAAGAGGTAATGTTACCATGTAGTGTTTATGGCATTTCTATTTTTGCCAAATTAAGAGTTAATGTGGAGATTTATGCCACTTCTGTCCTGTGGCTGTGCATACTTCTATGCAATTATTTGGAACAATTATTAAATGCATCCTTGTCACATGATATTGTTTTCCTTAAAACTATTAGAATCGAAATGCTATTTATGACATTCCTATCAAACTTTAGTCTTATCCGGTGTTCTCATTCATTTGTTTCTTTTCATCATCATGCATCTTGCAGAGGAACAAATGGGACTTCTTCGTTTTTTTATGCTTGGGAACTTTGACATCATTCCTTGGTGCTGCTATCACAGTTCAAAGTAAGTGGCTTGATACAAAATCTCCTTGTTCTCCTTGAGAGAAAAAAAGACTTGAGTACCAATTCTATTTTGTTTGTTCATTCTAGAATAGGTTGTGCTTCCTTTTAAGATTTTTTATTTTTTGATCATGACAGGGATGTTGTCAGCTGTGGAGTCCCTGCATACAGAAAGATGGATTCATTATGTAGTAGTTCAACATCCTGGTGTTGTTGCATTTTTGGTTTTGGACATGATTATTTTGATTGCTGCGACAACTTTAACCACAGCACAAGCATCACAGGTACTTTGATGGAAAAAAACTGTCATATGTTCATCTGTTTTGGCAATGTTGGCATATTGTTCCTCTTTGTTGCTTTTTGCAGAAAGCTTGTGGCCTCTAGTAGATCACATTTTAGCGAAACTTAAATGTCATAACTGCTCAAAGTCTAGACAATTGATTACTAACATTATCAGTTTGTTTGAATAAAGCTTTTTTATTTGCCTTGGGAAGTTGAAATAAACTTCTGCATTGGAATCAAACTAGTTTGTAATTAGAATGTTAATTTTTTTTGTGAACATTTTTTGTACAGATAGCTCGGAATATTACCACGAATGAACTTGCAAATGCTATTCGTTATGGATATCTTCGTGGTCCTGATGGACAGTTTCGGAACCCATATAATCATGGATGCCGAAAGAATTGTGCAGATTTCCTCATTCAGGGCTACACAGAAGATGATGAAATTGCTTGGCCACCATTACAGCAGGTTGCCAACTAGAACTTACGCAAGGAAATGCTGCTTTGCTTGGCGAAATCATCCTTGCAACTGTCAAGGTCCCTGTATTGTTGTGCAGGTCGGTCATGTTGATAAATAAACTTGGTTATATAGATGATAGTCATCATTGTATGTATATTCAATACCCTGAAATAGGATAGATATTTTTCCTCCATTTTTTATGTTGTATGATTGAGGAAGAAGAAAATGTGTTCCAATAGAGATATTTTCCGATCTTAAAGAGACTTGAGAACAAAAATTCAAGCAAGGGAGCCCTACCATTATGTTTACCATATGATATATGCACAATTATTATACCATTCTGCAAAGGATCAACACTAAGGTGCTCAAATATTGAAAACAGATGAGGGAATCCCTTGAAATAATGGATCCAACCTTGGAAGAAAAAGAAAATGAATCCAATTTTCCTAATTTGATTCAGATCACTCAATTTATTGAGCTTCAGATCCCACTTTATAATGCATGGTGGACTTCTCGTTGCAAGACATACATTTATCTTTGTAGTAGAATTCCCATCGGATAGGCCCTCCATTAAGGTTGCCGAATTGGAAATTCAGATTAGGAACATTAGGAGGGGGAAATGGTCTGACAGAGTAAAAACTTCAGCACTGTTATATTCCTCCAGCCAATTCTGAATCTTCACAAGGATCAGATTAGCTTCAATTTCATATAGAGTTTCCACGATCCTTTCCGAGTATAGCAAGTTCAGTGGCAGCAGTAACATCAAGTGTCATAATTCAATGGACAACGGTTGGTTTGATTTAATTAGAGATTAGTTTACATTCAGCTAGGATTGGAATTTGCATATGATTATTTTACATAAAACTGCTATGAAATAATGTTTTTTTAGGTGTACAAATAGTTAAAAACAAATTGATTGAGCTAAATTGAATAATAGATTCAGTTTAGTTTAAATATTTTTAATATATAATAAATTTTTAAAAATTGTAATACAAATAATAAGTTTTTTAATAAATTTTTATATATTTTCAATATAATTTAAAGTAAATTTTGAATCATTTTATTTTTTTAACATATTAAAACTATTTTAATTTAATTTAATATACATTCAATTTGATTTAGTTAAAACTTTTATAAAAATCAAATCAAATTAAATTCATGGAATTTTTGTAAAAAATAAAACCAAACTAAAGAGCTACATCAACTTAATTTGATCAATTTTTTTTTCAATTTAAACAGATTATTGAACAGCTTCCAATTATTTGAGTGCCTAATATAATCATATAATCAAACTCATAAACAACTAATTACATAAATGTGCCAAACTCAAAAACAGTATAAATTGTATATAGATCTTAATCTAAACAAAGCAAACAACTTGAATTTTGTTGATGAACTCATATTTCTTCAATAATGAACAATTCAGCAATCTGCTTGTGTCATCCTTCTTCGTAAATAGCTTCATCATTGCTATACTTGAACAACTTCTTTGACTTGCAAAACTTCATAATAAAGAACCGTGCAATAGCTCCCACAGTCATCAACCCACTAACCAAATAAACTGTCTTAGTAGCCACAGCCATTATGAGTACTAAAAGACAGATGGTATCAAGCACATAATCACCAATCCTGGTAGCCTCATTGGAACTCTATAGGGTCTCTTCAATCCCGGGGACTTCTTCCTCAACCAAAGAAAGGATGCAAATTCCAGTAACATACCTAAACTATACAAGAAATTAGTTGAGGAAATTATATCAGTGAAGTTCATGTATGACACCCCTATTACAATCAAAGTTGACAGCAATATCCCCACCTAAGGAGTATTAAACCATGCAGACCTTTTGGCAAAAAATTGAGGCAAGATTCCTAAGTTAGCCATACCAAGAACCTGGTAAGCACAAGTACTCAATTGAGCCTCAAACAAACCTATAGAAGATAACACAGAACCAACTTCAATCCAGTATTTTAGCCATTTTCCTGCAATCATCTCAGCTGCAGTGGCATGAAAACCTGACTCCCATGCATTTTGATCCACAGAAACAGCACCAATCACCGCGAATAGAGGAATCAAGTAAGATATACAAGTGAGGATTACAGCAGCAAGTAGAGCCACAGGAAAAGTTCTCTGGGGCTTCTCCACTTCTCCAGCTAGAGTACTAACATTGTCAAAAAAATTCAAGTTCCAAAAAAGGATATTGAAGAAAAAAGTCCAATCTCTCTTCACACCTTTCTGACCTAAACTGATCCATCGATTGGGATGAATCCTGGGGATTGCTATAAGGGACATGATTATAAAAGGCAAAAGGGAAATAATACCAAGAAGAACAGCGGTATAGCCAACTGTGGTTAATCCAGTATAGTTGAGAAAAGATAGAACCACCAAAATAGCAACCTTTTGAGGCCAACCTGAACCGAGTACAGGAAACCCCTTCTCTATATAACCAATGCAAAGGGAAGGGAAGGATACAGTATTAATGACACCACTAAGAAATTTCCATGAACCCATTAAAGATCCAAAGAAGGGACCAAAAGCACGATCAGCCCATATAACGAAACCTCCATTGCCAGGATAGGTAGTGAAAAGCTCAGCCGTAATGAGAGCCTCAGGGATACTCCATATGAATGGAAATATCAAAAAACCAAGAAGGGCAAAGAGAGGACCTGCATCTTGGACAGCAGGCTCTTCCCCGTAAGGGCCACCAGCGACTTCAAAATATATCAAGAATATAAGAGGGATGAGAGCAAGTTTCTTTGATGTTTTGATGATGGTGGTGGTGGTGGTGGTGGTAGTGGCGGCGGCGGCGGCATCTGGTGGTGTTATTGACATTGATAGGATGGGTTCTTCATTCGTGGCTGATGGTGGGTTATTGAATTATGACGCGAGGGGAGTTGGGTTGATGATATGATGACACAGAGGTAGAATGAGATATATATAGGTTTTAGAAGTAGTTCTGAGAAAACCAAACACTGATCTGGCCAATGAAAAAAGGATAAGATGTTCGATTCTAGTGTTTAAGTAATTGATTCAATTCAATTCAAATATCGGTGCATTTGAATTCCAAAATCTGTGTTGAAAAATAGGATTGTTTTCAGTATTTAAAAGTGCTCACTCAAAAAATTAATTAAAATTTAAAGAATTTGATCATAATCGAGAAAGTTATTTAAAATAAAAAAAAATTAAATCAAATCAATTTAATATAAAATTACGTGATTTTGTAAAAATTTTAAAAATATATTATTTTACTCAAATTTTAAAAAATAATTTTCATTATTTGATTATGCTATATATTTTTTTTATTTTTAAAATATTTTAAAGTATTATATATATTTTTTAAAAAATTAAAAAAATCTTATTAAATCAATAAGTTTGAATCAATTGAATCGAAAATTAATTAGCTGATAGATTTGATCTTTGATCAATTTTAAAAATATTGATTCTAATGGAAAAAAGAAAGAAAAAATGAAGTTTCAAATAGTTAAATTTTTTATTAAAATTATATATATCGAAATCAATCAATTGACCAATCATCAATAAATTAATATAATTTTGATCTTTTTTTAATGCAAAGTACTATAACCTCATTAAAGAACACAAATAATTAGATATATTAATTTTTGATCTTTTTTTAATGCAAAGTACTAAAACCTCATTAAAGAACACAAATAATTAGATATATTAATTTTTGATCTTTTTTTAATGCAAAGTACTAAAAGCTCATTAAAGACCACAAATAATTAGATATTACAACATCCAACCACATTAGGCAGCAATCAAAAAAAAAAAGATAGAGACTATTAGATTTAGAGCTAAAGAGCAGTCAAATGTGTTGCAAAATTGAGCTGCCTATCTATATACTGAAAGCTCATAAAGTACAAAGAGCTGTAAACTGAAAGCTCATGAAGGACAAAGAACCAGACGTCAATAATAAATAATTGTAAGACAGTCAACAATAACCACGTCTCCTTCAACATTGATACCATAGTGGCAGAATCAGAATAAAATACATAATTGAAAAATCTAGCTCAATAGCAACTCGAATTCCTTCCCTCCAACATCGCCCGTTGCAAGCATATAAAAGGGGGATGAAAGATTTTTCTCATTAAACAAGACAACCCCAACCCTCCATTACATGACGAAGCTCAAAAGGATCCATCAATAAAAATCTTATTGCCTTGAAGTTGTGAAATCTCCAACAGACCATGAACTTGACAAACTGAGTATTGCTAGATGCAAACCTGAAGCTTCACAAAGTGCCAAGATACTGCACTGCCCACTCGACAGGGTGAGACGCCTTTCTTGGGTTCCCTCCACGTAGAACTGAGTTTCAAGCATTATAGTTCATCTATAAAAGCATCTAGAAAAGCACTGCTAGATTTTCCCTTTCCTTTGCTCATATACATTCAAACGGATTAACAAAATTGAGAAACTAGTTTTTGCTTATCAATTTTAGGGATGAAGGAATCAAGGTTGAGTTTCACTCACTAATATCGCCATCACCATTCAAGAATAACAAACAAACGCCATAAATATCATCCCCTACAAAATCCCAGAATCGATGGAACAAAAAAAAAAAAAAAAGCTAAGAAACCATTAGGACCAAGAGATTTAGAAGGCGATATCTAAAAAAGTTCATCCTTCACTTCATCTTTAGAGAATGGAGCTTCTAGAACCTCATTATATTCAAAGAGACCCGAGGAGTAACTACATCAAGTACAACATTTAAATCTACTTCAAAAGGACTTGAAGTAACAAAAATCAAACTACAATAATCCACCACCACTCCATAAATACTAGCCTGATCAAATACCCTAGTCCTGTATGGAGAAATTAAGGAAGAAATCTTATTAGTTTTAACACAAAGAGAGGCTTGATGATGAAACCGCCTTGTGTTCCTCTTATCATGTTACTACTAAGTACACTTAAAATGATACTTCCAATATTTCTCGTCCTCAATGCCAAGATGAATAAGTTCCTTTTTGAGCCCCAAAATCTCATTCAAATGGTAATCAAAATCCTCAATGCACTTCAGAAACTCAAGCCACCTTCGAATGAACTCAAGACGTCTCTTATGATGCATAAATTTCTCTTTCCTAAAACATTATAGCTCTATCATAGTTTTTTACAACCTTGCTGAAACTTGGGCAATAAAGTTATGGTGGTGATGAACATTAAGATGAGCAGATTAAGTCCCTACACTCAGGGTTTGAAGCCTAGGTCGACTTAAAGTGGAAGTGGCTCCTAGTTGGAACTGAGAAACTCAAATCCGACAAACCCAAGTCTAAGTAGATCATACAATGATAAAAATGATGAAACCCCAACACTTAAACAACATGTAAAAAAGAATTGCGTAGGAAACAATCCAATCGTTCATGAAAATGGACCTTACTAGAGACTTTCCTCTTGCATGTAAAATTATGACTTGAAAATTCCAGAGTAATAAGAGCATAGACATCAATAAACTTGTTGAAAGTCTTTTGATTAAAACAAGTTAAACTCTCCACCATGCTTTTCATCACTATACAACATAACATTGAAAACCTCCTTAAGAACCTAAGGAACATCCATAAGAAGACCATGAAAACATCGAATAAGCTCCCAAAAATCCGATGCATTGAAAGCCTTATTGAAAATTGTAAATCGCCAAAGAGTACCCAACTAATTAACATAAGCATTAATATGACTGGATCTAGCTAATTAAATTGTAATAAAAAGATGATCCTTCTATAAAAGCATCAAACCATACTCCTTCTGAAACCAAAACAACCTTGGAAGCCCAATTGAATTTTGATAAAAGAATCATGACTTGTATGTAAAAGTGTTTCACATAAAAACACCAATACGGGATCTTCCTCTTTAATAACGCACTTTAGCTCGTCTAATGCATGAGGGTTTCTAAACGCTAGAGCATTCCATATTAAGCATCTCATTGTTGTAGGTAGAGCCTTTTACCCCAGTACCTACCCTCCTCAAATTCAAGAGAATAGGATCATCATCACATTCCTGGTCTTAAGAATGAAAATCAATAAAATTAGTAATATTGATAAAAACCCCTCCCCCCACGTTTTGACTTTGAGCCTACCAAAAAATTAGTCACCATATATACGTCCTTATCATTATCAATACACCCATCCTTGGCTACCATTTGCAAAATTTGAGACCATATTCATTTGCTAGTTTGAGATGGCATCGAACTATCCTTAGAATTCTTACCAAAGCCACAGTAATTAGCAAAGTATTGTTAGTGATTCCATCTATTCTCCTCAAGAGAAGAAGTATCAAATCCAACATTCCTAAGAAAACTCCCATCAGGCACTTCATTTGGCCTGTCCACATAATTGGTCTTAATACCATTTTGATCAAAACAACCCTGCTTCATTAGACCCACCATTGAAGTATTATCTACAATTAATTTCTCTGACAGGGTGTTCCATACAACAATCTATTTATAAACCAAAATAGCACTAAATGCACTAATTGTTCTACCATCATCCCCAAAGACAATAGCAGTAGATGGAGAAATAATAGACACATCCACATTTTTCTCATTAATATGATTTCAAATGACTACCCCTATATGCATGAGTTAAGGGAAATATCATTTAAGCGGAACCATTTTTTTTGAGGCTTTTTCATACTAAAAGTTATGCCTATAGCCATTATTTATACAATGTCTCTTTGGAGGAATCAACCATCATCTTGACGCAATCTCGTTTAGTATGACCTATAAAACCACACCCATAGCAAAATCAAAAAGCCTATCATAGGCCAATAGAATAAAAAAAAAGGTAATTGAACTTCGACGGCCCTTTAAACAAGTTTAGAGACATTAATAGCAATTCAAACCCCTTAAGAAACGTCTAAAACAATTTCTAGATGCATTAGAATCGACTTCATAAAGCTCTCCCAACTCATTCTTTAGAAGTTTGATTGCTTCAATTGTCATCAGCTTGGGAGGGACATTATGAAGTTGCAACTAGAAGGCGAACTTGAAAAAATCCAAAGCCGTAATGGAATTAGCATGAACAAAATCCACAAAAACAACTAAGTGATTATCAAATCTCAACTGACCATTCATTTATGCATAGCCTTACTAAAACATAACATAAAAATATTTTTTTGTACTAGTTTCATTATGACCTTGTCCTTAAACCCTAGAATAGTTAACATATTAACCCTAAAAGCCTCACAATTAACTAATTTACCAGAATAACTCTTAGCTACAAGGCAATGGCGAAGCTTATCTTCACCGAATCAAGGATTCTAAAATAACAACTATCTCCCTCTCATGAGAGGTCGATAGCCTTAGTTTAGCACAAAGCTCGGTAACGTGCTCTAGATCCATAGCAATAAGGAAGAGAGAAAAAGTTGGCATCATTTGTTTGTCTAGTAATAAAACTAAAAATGAAAGAATCAAAATATGTTACTCTCTCTCGAATTTCAACCACAATTACTATGATTTGCCAGTGGATCTTTGAAGATTTGGTAATCAGGCCCTTAAGTGTCGCTGAGTCAGCTTCAAAAATAACTTTATGGCGGCCTCTACTAAGAGCCACGCTAACTGTCTCCTTCATTGCAAGAGCTTCTCCCACTAATGGTGACTGACAATTGGCCTTCAAAGCTCCTCCTTCCACCAGCTTCCCTTCATGGTTTCTACCTATGATTCCTAGACCTGCTTGTTCTTGACCTTGCTTCCAAGAGGTGTCTGAGTTAAATTTAATCCACCCCTCCTGTGGTTTTTGCCAATAATCACTATTGATTAGTTTCGTTTTAGGAATTTTGGGTAGTATCACAAACAAATTCTCTTTTTTATACTAAGACATTTCCTTTCTTATCTTCCTATTAGTATCTTCTGGTTTTACGTCCTTCTAGAAAATGGCTTCGTTCCTAGGCTTCCAAACAAACCAGTTGATTTATAATATTTCTGCCAATATTCTTCTGAATGTGTCAAAAATCATGTTCCACCACTTTGAAAAGGAGAGCTCTAATCCACATTCTAGAGTGTACGCTAGATGACCGCCAAACCATATCGCTTTTGCGTGGCTGCACCTAAACAATATGTATTCGACTGTCTCTTCTTTTGTCTCACATATTTTGCATAAAGGATATGAGGTCACCTTCTTTTGTGAACATATTCTTTTGCACCGCTATCGAATCTATTGTTGCTCGCTAAAGGAAATTTTTGACTTTCGATTCTACTTTTAACTTCCATAAATTTCTCCAGTTGGATGCTTGGTGGTTAGGATTCGAAATTGAAAGTGTACTTTGATTCGGGTTGCCTTCCTCCTTTATCGATTTAATGAAATGATAGACTGACTTTACTGTGCATTTTCTACTTCTAGTTTGATGCCATACCCTTTGATCTGGAGCCTCTTTAGTGCCTATCAAAATTTTTCTTATTGCTTCTACTTCCAGTTTACTGAAAATGGTTGATCCATTCTCTTGCATCGGCTCTAATTAAATCAACCACCCTAAAAATCTGAGCGTTTTCTGGTCTTTGGGAAGATGCTTTAAAATTAGTCATTGAAGGGATCCATGCATCTGACCATATCAAAATGTTTTCACTAGGCCCCACCTTCCACTGGATACCTACTTGAATTGCTTCTCTTGCTTCCACTAGACTTTATCATTGCCATGACGGTCTACTCCCTTGCCTTGCATTCCAAAATTTCCCATTTAGAAAATATATAGCCTTGAGAATTTGGCTCCACAGGATGTTTGGATTCTCCGTTAGCCTGCATACCTGCTTTCTATAACGAGTAATGTTGTACTGACCTATTGCTCAAAAATGGTAGCGGGAAGGGGGTTTATCCACCATCCCCCGCCCTGCCCTTTTGATGGGAGAAATTTTCTCATTATTTCCATTTATGCTGGACAAATTTTTTTATTTTTTATATTATTTTCAAATTATTTTTTTAAAAATATCATTTATTATTAAAAAATAAAAATAGTTTATACTATAAATTAATAAATATATAAAATATATTATTATACACATAAAATATTTATATATACATCTAATAAATTTAAAATATATATCTAATAAATATAAAAATTTATAAAAATATATTTAATATTTTTATGTTCCTATAGAGGTAGAGGTGTAATCCCTAACCAGCCCATGAGAAGAAAAGGTGAGAATTTCTCATCCCATCAGGGTGGATCCCCGCAGAGAGCGGAGAATTCTCTCTTCATTGTCATCCCTAAATATGTATAATCTGAACATGAAATAAATACTTAAAGAAGACATAATTAATTTTTAAAATAATTATTAAGTCTTATATTAACATTAATATTTTAATTGATGCATCCAATTTGGCCTTTAAATTTTAATTCTACCCTAAATATTTATATTTTTATTTTACTTTCATCTTTATTTATAACAATATTTTTACATGTATATATTAAAATTTTGAATAGTTTATGCATACATTTTGCACTACCAAGTCCAAAATATATATATAGTTACAAAAAGTAATTATGCTAAAATAAAATTTATTTTTTTCATGAGTTTCATATGCAACACATATGGTACTATAACTAATTCTATCATAATATTTAATTAAAATATATAAAATAATAAGTACAAAATATATAAAAATACACAAAAAATATATAAAAAGAATAAAAACTGTTATTTATCTAAAGTTAATAATAAAAATTTTAAAATAACTTAAGTGATATTAATCTAAGAATTTATTTTCATACTTTTATTTTTTAAATATAATATAATATAAAAAAAATAAGGTGAAATTATTGAATTTAACTACTTTAGTTATAATATAATAATGGACAAAGGGTCATTAGCAACTTCCAGTTATGATGATAGGACAAGAATTTAAGACTGGCAGCAGCGAGAGTGACGTGTTTAGGAGCACATGGACTTCGATTGTGTGGTGGCAAACCGAAATGGAGATCGCAGTGACGAATAATTTTTGATTTAATTGGTTTAATTAATTCGGTTTAATAAAATATTTTTTTATTTTTTTAAAATTATATAATAATATCTAAAAATATTAAAAAATTAATGAAAATTATTTTTTAAAATTTAAATTTTAAGTAAAATAATATAATTTTTAAAAAATTTTCAAACTTTTCCCAAAACGATTTATATGTAATATGATAAAATAATGAAACTTATTTTTTAAAATTTAAAATTTGAGTAAAATAATATAATTTTCTTAAAATTTTTGTAAAATGATGTAGTTTTTTATTGAATCAATTATCACAAAATGATGTAATTTTTTATTGAATCAATTTGATATTTTTAAATTTTTAAATAAATTTTTTGATTTTGATTGATTTTTAAATAATCTATTTTTAATATTAAATTGAACTAAATTACTAATTTATTTCTAATTTTATCAACCTAATTAACTTGTCTAATTCAATTCTAAAAACACTTGATGGCACGGACAGGTTTAATGCACTTAACAGCAATTCTTTGGACCTCTCCATACTACCATCATAACGTAGAGAAACTAATAATGAAAAATTCCCCAATCAGAAACCGACTTTAGTCTAACTTGAAAATCATTGTGTTTTTAACGCTTAATTTTTTTCTAATTTCTAAAATTCAAGTCGTTTTTTTTTTTTTTTTACTTTATCTCTATTAATTTTTTGTATTTATTTTTTAGGCTATGGACAGCATTTTATTCTGTTTTTTTTATTTTAATTTATATAAATATGTATTTATTTATATAAATTTATTTATTTATTTTCAATGAGTTTAATTTTTCATTTATAGAAGTATAATTCCTCTCATATTAATTTATTATCATTTTTTATGGGATTGATTTGCAATAATAATATAAATTAAATATATTTATTATATACTTTTTTAGGAATAGTTATCATATAATTATTATTTTATTACCAAATAATTAATAAAATCACATCATATTGACTAAAACATATAGTTAAATATATGATTAATTCTTGTTATGAAGCCTCTCCCTTCTATCCCATCATAAAATTAAATTTGGTCATATATTTCTTTTCCCATTTTTTTAAATTACTCTTGCATTGTTTTCTGAAGCAAGGTATGCAACAATATTTGTCCTGAATTTTTATATAATTATTCAGTGAAATAATGTACAGTATAATTTTATTATTTTTTTAGTAATTTTGAAAAATAATTTTTTACATAATTAAAGATTTTTTTTGTTATTTTATATGAAATTATTTGATATTCATCTCTACATAAAACATGATGGTTACTTTGTTTGGTTTTATCAATATTGAGAGCCTTGTTAAATCTCTATATTTTTATTTTATTTAGCTTTTGATCTGATTCAACACCAATTGTGAATTATTCTTTATAATTTTTTTAATTTCTTTGCTTTTTCATAATTTATTAGCATTCTATTTTTAATATTTTTACATATACTTTGTTTGAAAATTAATGTATTCCATGCTATTCATTCATAGATAATTAGTTACATATATATTTTTAATAGTAAAAGTGAATTGACTTAAATTTATTTTATATTTATATTTTATTTTTTCTATTTATTATCCATATAAAAGATTGAAAAATTAAAATATTAATTTTTTATAAAATTCTACGTTAATATATATAACTAATTAATTTTGATAATTATATATTGAAAGGAGGAATTACATTTATGGGTTGGGTTTTGGATCATAAGTTGTCGCTTTGGACTTTAGATACCGTGCACCTGAACCACGATGTTATATGGTTTGAGTGTCCAAAGCGCACGAAGATTGTTCTATTTTTTTTCAATTTTTCACGGTTCAATAGGTTTTCTTTTTTTCTTATTTTATTAATATTTTCTCTTTATTATTATAAATATAATAAATTAATAAAATATTCAACTGATTTGATTGAGATTTTCTATTATTATTCAATTTCATTTAATTTTAATTTTAAAACTTTATTTTTATACAAAAATTAAATAAGTTAAATTTTTAAAAATAAATAAATTATAAAAATTGAATATAAAATTAATTAAAATATATAATTATAATTAAATCAAATTAAATTAAAATTTTATAAATTTTATTAATTATAATATTTTCTCTTTATTATTATAAATATAATAAATTAATAAAATATTCAACTAATTTGATTGAGATTTTCTATTATTATTCAATTTGATTTAATTTTAATTTTAAAACTTTATTTTTATACAAAAATTAAATAAGTTAAATTTTTAAAAATAAATAAATTATAAAAATTGAATATAAAATTAATTAAAATATATAATTATAATTAAATCAAAGTAAATTAAAATTTTATAAATTTTATTTGTTTCAATTATAAATATATTATTTTGATTATTTTAATAAATTAAATATGATGAATATAAATATTACAGTTGATGAACATTCATGTAATAATTAATGAATATGAAATTATAAAAGATGAATATTGTGCAAACATATAATAAATATTTAAATATTCATCAATGAACAAAAAACTTAATGAAAAAAGATTATATATTTTTAATGAACAAACTAATTTATATAGAATATTACATAAAAAATAATGAACATAAAAATTAAAATGACGAATATTGTGTTTATAAATAATGAACATCCATATATTAAACAATGAACACCAAGATTTATGAAAGAATATTATATATTTTTAATGGACAAATTAACTCATATATAATATTATATGAAAAATAATTAACATTAAAATTAGAAATGATGAATATTGTACATATAAATAATGAATATTTCAGTACTAATCAATGAATATAAAACTTTTTAATGTATCTAGTCTAATAGAATACAAAAATAATGGACATCATTGATACAAGTGATAAATATTTTATCATTAACTAATGAATATGAATATTAATAAAATATGTTAATATGATTAACATAAAAACTACAATTGATAAACACGGTATTTACAAATAACGAATATTTACATACTAAGTAATGAATAAGTATCTTTATATTATTTAAACAGATGATGAATATTTAATTATTTAATTATTAAAGACTATGATTGATGAATATAAATATTAATAAAATATAGTTATATATACCATATTAGATTAAAAATTAAATAAACATTAACAAAATATTATTTAATAAAATGATAAATATAAAAAATTACATTTGATTGTTCAATAAAATAGTGAATGTAAAAGATTATACCTGATAAACATTGTGTTGACATTTAATAAATATTTACTTATGAAGTAAATAACATATATCACACGTGATAAATAAATGACAATATCAAAATGCGCACATTTTGAACACTTAAACCATAATGTTACATGGGTCGGGGTCTATAATATAATTTGTCTCTCTTCCTTTGTAATTTCTAATGATAAAAAGACTAAGTTATGTTTTTAAAATTTTGAATTTTTAAAGAATTCAAATAAATTAAATAATATTTTAATGAATATTTTCATTTAAAAGCTATATTTAAAAATTTTAATTATTTTTATTTAAAAATAATTTAATAAAAATATTAAAAAATATTTACCAATTAAAAATTTATTTTTAGTAAAATAATTTATTATTAAAATAAATAATTTTAAATTTTCTTTCACAAGATTTATTTTAAATACAACCTAAGTTACTCTCCATGCCTAAGGTGGCAGCATTAAGTTAATTTTGCAGTGACCCACGGAATTAGCATTTATTATTAACATTGTATTTGAAATAATTAAAATTCTCTCTTTTCTCTTTTTATATTTTTTATATTATAAAAGCTTAAGAAAATTCAAGAATATTTTTATAAAATAAAATAATTTATTTAATTTAAATATATATTTTATTTTATTAAAAATAATTTTTATTTTTATTTTATAATATATCAAATATAAAAATTTATTTATAAATAAATTCTAGAAAAAATCATTTACAAATAAAATACAATTTAAGTCAAAACTAAATAAGTCATTATGTAAAATAAGAACGAGGTAAAATTAATATTTTTAAAATCAAACTAGTGATTGAATTAATTGACTGGTCAGTTTTCAATTTACTTAGTTTGACTGATTCAATCAATTCAGTTTAATAAACTTTTAATTTTTTTTAAAAATAAATCTATAAATTATGTTTAGAAATATATAAAAAAATTAGAAAAACTAGTATAATATGATAAAGTAATTGTATAATTTTAAAAATTATTTTTAACATTTAAACTTCAGTAAAATAGTATAATTTTAAAATTTTTAATTTTTTTACAAAACAACGTAGTTTTAAGTTGAATTGGTTTAATATGATTTTAAATTTGATCGACTTTTTTTTTTTTACCATTTTAGCTGATCAGTTTTTTTTTTATTTGAATCAAATCATTGATTAAGTTTCAATCCGATCTGATTCTAAAAATACTAGTAAAAATCATAAACATATATTTTTTATATTCTAATCGATGATGAAACAAGTATTATTTTATCTAATTTAGACAGATTATTTGAATTTAATAATATAAATCCATCGTGAGCTCACGTGTTGTAAGAGCAATTATTTTATTTATTTTTGTTAAAATAATTTTTTATTAAGAAATAAAGTAAACCATACAGTTCATTTATATTGATTAATAATATGATGTACAAATATTATATTATGAACAAAGTTTCAATGCATATATAGGCCATTAAAAATAAGTCTCATCTATTACCCTAAAAAACAATAGAAAAATTATTTAACCTATGATAAAAAATTTTCTAACACAATTTATCGAATATATATACATATAAAATCAATGAAAATGATGGTTCCGTGTGGTAAGAAACACTAAGATAGGTTGCTCCCAAACAATAGACCCAACTGTTTCATTGTTGTATCCTTGTGAATTTCAGTGACAGACAACTTAAAGACAGCCTATTACTATTAGAATGTTCTTCTTTTTTGGGTTACTTTCTTCTTGTACTCCTTTGTTATAGAAGCTCCTGAAAAAATTCAAACTTTTTAGCTTTAAATTTTTTAGTAAAAAAAATATATCTAATCTTCATCAATACATGAATTAATTTCATAATATATGCATCTGTAAATACAAATTTGTATCCTAAAATTAAAGATGGAAAAATATGGAATACAAAATTTATATTAATTTGAGTAGAGAGCATCTTACAATATCTAATGATAATTGCTTAACCTACAAAAAAATACTTCTCCAATTTTTTCTCTTTTGAAGAGCGTAATTTAAAGGATTCGCTTTCTTGATTTATGATTTGGAGGTTCAATTAGCTTATAAAAATTACATCTGATTGTTCAATAAAATGATGAATATAATAGATTATATCTGATGAATGTTATGTTGACAGTTAATAAATATTTACTTATGAAGTAATAAACATATACCACACACGTGATAAAATAAATGACAATATCAAAACACGCACATTTTGAACACTTGAATCATAATGTTTTGTGAGCTAGGGTCCATAATATAATTTGTCTCTCTTCCTTTGTAATTTCTAATGATAAAAAGACTAAGTTATGTTTTTAAAAATTTTAAATTTTTAAAGAATTCAAATAAATTAAATAATATTTTAATGAATATTTTCATTTAAAAGCTATATTTAAAATTTTTAATTATTTTTATTTAAAAATAATTTAATGAAAAACATTAAAAAATATTTACCAATTTAAAATTTATTTTTAATAAAATAAGTTTATTATTAAAATAAATAATTTTTTAATTTCTTTCACATGATTTATTTTAAATACAACCTAAGTTACTTTCCATGCCTAAGGTGGCAGCATTAAGTTTATTTTGCAGTGACTCACGGAATTAGCATTTATTATTAACATTGTATTTGATATAATTAAAATTCTCTCTTTTCTCTTTTTATATTTTTTATATTATAAAAGCTTAACAAAATGCAAGAATATTTTTATAAAATAAAATATTTTATTTAATTTTATATTTAAATTAAATATAAAATTTATTTTATTTAAAATAAATCTTATTTTTATTTTATAATATATCAAATATAAAAATTCATTTATAAATAAATTATATAAAAAATCATTTACAAATAAAATACAATTTAAGTCACAACTAAATCAGTCATTATGTAAAAGAAGAATGAGGTAAAATTAATATTTTTAAAATCAAAATAATAATTGAATTAATTAGCTGATCAGTTTTCAATTTACTTAGCTTGACTGATTCAACTAATTCAATTTTAATAAACTTTAATTTTTTTTTAAAAAATAAATCTATAAATTATGTTTAGAAATAAAATTAGAAGAAATAGTATAATATGATAAAGTAATAGTATAATTTTAAAAATTATTTTTAACATTTAAACTTCAGTAAAATAGTATAATTTTAAAATTTTTAATTTTTTTACAAAACAACGTAATTTTAAGTTGAATCGGTTTGATATAATTTTAAATTTAATTGACTTTTTTTTACCATTTTAGCTAATCAGTTTTTTATTTTATTTGAATCAAATCATTGATTAAGTTTTGATTTTCTCAACTTAATCAATAAATCCGATCTGATTCTAAAAATACTAATAAAAATCATAAACATATATTTTTGATATTCTAATTGATGATGAAACAAGTATTATTTTATCTAATTTAGACAGACTATTTGAATGTAATAATATAAATCCATCGTGAGCTCACGTGTTGTAAGAGCAATTATTTTATTTATTTTTGTTAAAATAATTTTTTTATTAAGAAATAAAGCAAACCATACTGTTTATTTATGTTGATTAATAATATGATGTACAAATATTATATTATGAACAAAGTTTCAATGCATATATAGGCCACTAAAAATAAGTCTCATCTATTTAATTTGAGTGACAGACAACTTAAAGACAGTCTATTACTATTAGAATGTTCTTTTTTGGGTTACTTTCCTCTTGTACTCCTTTGTTATAGAAGCTCCTGAAAAAATTCAAACTTTTGGGCTTTAAATTTTTTAGTAAAAAAAATATATCTAATCTTCATAAATGCATGAATTAATTTCATAATATATGTATCTGTAAACAAAAATTTGCATCCTAAAATTAAAGATGGAAAAATATGGAATACAAAATTTATATTAATTTGAGTAGAGAGCATCTTACAATCTCTAATGATAATTGCTTAACCTACAAAAAGATACTTCTCCAATTCTTTCTCTTTTCAAGAGCGTAATTTAAAGGATTCACTTTGTTGGTTTATGATTTGGAGGTTCAATTAGCTTATTCACAAATTAATGATTGATTTTGCTTGATTGCGGATTTAATTATTCAACGCGTGGCTTGTAATTTGATACTGAATTGAAATTATAATTCAAAAGTGTTATTCGCTCGATCTTAAATTGAAGTTGAAATTTTAAATATATATTATAAGTGAGAGAAATCTCTTCATTTATAAAAGTTTTAAAAGGAATGAATGTAGTGAAATCTCGTATGATAAAGCACGTAAAAAAAATAATCTTTTATAAACTTATTGATATGTGCATGAATACGAGAACTGAGCATAAAAAATTTGTTATTTATAAAAATATAAAAATTTTTTAAAAAAAACTCTCTCTATAAATTTTATTGATCTCAAACTGTAAATAATAAGCTCGTTGACATACAATATTTATAGGGAAACCTTAATCCTTTTCCAAGTAGGAAACAACTAAATAAAAAGACATATAAAACAAAAATTTGTTATAACTAAATTGCAACTAAAGCCAAATTTAGAAAATATATATTAGAAATAAACAAAAAAAAAATCAACTCTAAAATTTGAAGTACCTATACAAAGACATAAAAATCGAAAATATTTTCCAAAAATGATAAAAACACAAATTAAAGATCAAAACAACAAAATTTGGAAAAAATTAATGGATATCAAAACCAAAACAGTTAATTTGAATCGTTGGCTCATTCGCTATCATAATATGAGTCTTAAAATGCCAAAAAGCCACTTGATCCATTTCCAAATTTATTAAAGCTGCCATTGAACAATATTTGCTTTTCTGTTTTTCCATGAATGCAAGTCCACATTCTTCAATCACATCAAGAATCCTTTATTTGGTGAATAAATAGGATAAAGATAAGGTAGAATAATGTTTATCTCTCCCATTAATAGAGCAATTTAATTGATTCACACAGCACATTATTATTAGCTTTTATTATATTATTTATCTTAATTGGTAAGTTTTAATTGATTTCAATAATTTTTTTAATGACCCATAAAATAATTTGACTATCTAATAAAATAAATAAATTAAAATATAATCTATTTAGCTATTATATATTAACTAATTAATTAAATCAGTTAACAAATTAATAAGTTATTAAATTTTAATGTTTACAACAATTATTATAAATAAAATAACCATAAGTTAATTATGAGATTTCAAGTTTAAATCTTATATTAAATTAATCAAGAAAATTATAAATAAAATACAAGATTAAATAATTGAAATTATTGATGAGACGCAATTATTATTATTTTTTTTTACTAAGAAGAAATAAAAAAGATATTAGATTTAAATTTCTAATTTTTAGAATATAATACATATAATCGATTACTAAATTATTAACTGCCAAATTATGGTTTTTCTCATATACAGTTTTGCAGTAGTAAAATAACATAATCTCACATCATTAAGATTTCTTGTATGGATTAATAGTGAAATTATAAAATTTAATGACTATTACATGCACTTAGAATTTTATGATCTACACTAAAAAGAGGAACTTTTTATTTCCTAAAACTTGAACTTTTCTTCAGAAAATCTTACACATTAAAAATAAATAATAAGAAATTATTGTTATGTTATCCTAATATTTTAATAATAAATTATTTATATATTTTGCAAATGAGTGTGCATGTGTGTATTTACGTTATTAATTAAAAAAAAAGTACTTATATGTTTTAAGAGTGTCTAATTCCAAATATTCCTTTCAATAATTTCCTATAATTGAACATAAAACCTTCCAATTTTTTCATGAAAAAATTTTAATTAAAACATTTATGTGTCTTTGATTAATCATGCAATTTATATTTGTCAAATATTTTTAATACTTGCCTTCTAGACAATGCCATCGGCTGTAATCATGAGCCAGCCTCGTAATGGACCGGCTTGCCAGGTAGCACCGGCCCAACTGCAAACATTTCCAAAATGTGTAGTCATTCTATTGGATGAAATACCCAAAAGTCAAAGGAAAACCAGTTTTGATTACATTTTTATTAATTTAATTTCTCGACAAGACAAATTCACATGGCCTTAAACTGTGTTCATCATTTGCCAATTTTCTTGATTAAAGTCTTCTTGTAAACCAATAGTCCTTTTATGACTGCTGCAGAATAATAATATTAAAGGTGAGATATCAACCACGGAAATTGAAAATCGATTGAAATTTTAAATTAAAAAATTTAATTAATCGATCTAATAATTTTAATTTTAAGTCTAAAACGTTGATGAATATAAATTTACACAAAATTATTTATATGTATTTTTATGATGTATAATGCTATATATTAATATATTTTGTATACTTTTTAATATATTATTTATACATTTTTTTATAAAAAATACTGTATACATTTCAATTAATCGATTAATTAATAGACTCTTTAAATAATCAAATCAATAATTTTCAAAATTTTGATTCAATTTTTTATTTATAATTTTTTAAATTAAAATAGACTAATCTATTTAAAATAATACTCATTATTCAATTGATCGAATTTTAAATATTCCTACTCAATAGTATGGAGAATTTTCAGAGTTTGATGGAGACATTTATGGGACCGCAATTTTTTTTTTCATTTTTTCTACCACCAAAAACATATTAAATAATACTCTTTCTGTTTTTTCATTTAAGTTTTTTATACATATATTAAATATTATATTTAATACGTATTATTATATAAATAAAACTATATTACTTTTTATTAATTATTTTCATAAATTATTGTGCACTTTATAAATAAACAATTATTATGAAAGAGTAAAAAGATAGAATTGAAAAAAAATAATTAATATTTATGAAAAATTGTAAAATATCAAATACTAGGGAACATGAATTTTTCTTTAAAACAATATCTAGTTTGGAAAAAAGAGAGTATATACACTATTATAACTACCCTAATGAAATTCATATTTAGATACGAGACTAAGTGATGAAAATTCCAAATATTTATTGTAAAACTCAAATATTGCTTCAAAAATTACTTTTGAACAAAAGGAAAATGGCTCCAATCACAAGCTTAAGCATTCAACTATTAAACTAATGAAATCTTTGGCCTTTGGTTTCTGATTAGCAAACCATGGAAAGAAAATTTCAACCCCAAGTTGGTAGTCTACCCTCTAAAGTCATGCAAAAAAACAAAAAAGGGTTTGTCAAAGATATTACAGCTATAGCTTAGTCAGCAAAAACGACTCACTAAGGGACAAGATAATCCCATTTTTTTTTGTAGATCATTAGTTCTTTACAACCCATAATAATGATCAAGAATTCTCTGGCCTTTTCACATCATTGACCCGAGAGGCAGAGGTGGACTATTCCCATTAATATGAAAAGGCTTCCTATAAAGGTTGGAAGAAGTAGTGGAAGAAGGCCTCTCTCCTACTTTAGTGGAGATTTGACAAAGAAAGCTCTCTGTTGGTTATTATTGTAGGTAAGAAAGATAAGATCATAGCCATTCTTCCATTTTTGAAGTCTGCTTGCTAATTGCTTTTGCTTGCTTACGTGTTGTCTATACATACATTAGATCACATTCATTTTTTGGCCTGAAATTTTTGTTCTTGTTCTCTCTTTACTTTGCTTATGTTGGTTAGATACTAAGTCTCAATTATTGAGAATATTGTCTTGTACGAGTGTGATTGATGTTGGTTTGCTCCACCTAAAACAGTTTCTTGTGGTGACTTTTCACAAACAGGTCTCATAGGTTCTTTCAATTGGAGAGAAGCTTTATTTTTTTCCCATGGAGATTTCTTCCATTAGTGGGTTAAGTGAACTGGTAAGGCTTCCTTTTAGCAATCGACGAAGACAACATTATTCTATGGATCTTGTTTTAAGTGATGATCATAATGTAATCAATTGACTTTCTCTTAGGCACTAATTAACCAATACCCTGTATCCTTTATTAAAATTTAAGGTTAGTTTAAAACTTGCACTTGCAAAATTTCTGAAGTCTTATACATCTTAAATGTGTTTTGAAGGATAATTTATTTGAATAGTTACTCAATTATGATCAAAATTCTAGAATGATTATTAAAAATTGATTTTATTCAATTAAATCAGTTAAATATAATTATTGTTTCACCTAATATAATCTAGTCAAATTAAATATATATTTTTAAAGCTATCATTTCCTCTCAAAAAAAAAAAAGATTTTAAGTCATTTGACTATTTTGTGGTAATTAATATTGGTCTATTACGTCATAATTATATAGAATTGAAAATTGAATTTACAATATTTCTATTATTTGTTTGTGGATCTTGTGCAATTCCAAAATCTTAATTTTGCTCAAATCTTAATTGAAATAATAATCATATTAAATAATATAAGTATACAAAATTCATCTTTAATAATTATAATAAAATTTATTATAATTCAATGATAATTAAAATAAATTAGCTACATTTGAAATAGTATTAAAGGAAAATGTAATTTTCAAATTGAGTGGTTGTTTAGTATTTATTTTAATTTTTACTATTCTGTTAATAGTAAATATTAATAACAAAATTGTCATAGTTTTGTAGTGTTTCATGTCTCCAACCTCTGTGTGTTTGTATGTTTGTGTATATTAATAAAAAAAAATATTTACTATTTTGTTTATTTGTAACAATTAACAATGAATGATTAATTTCATAGGAAATGGAGGAACCAAGCTTCATAGACCAGTGGGCCATTAACTCCGCTGATGAGCTGAGCGTAATGCCACTAGTGGCTGCATATGGAGACAACATGCAGCAATTTTTAGCTCACCCATCTTCCAATACCTTCAAAAACTCCATAGACACTCCTTATCCTACAACCAATGTCAGACCCACAAAGCAATTGAAACCAAATAGCTTCAATTCTAGCAAAAGTACTGGTGATCTTCATCATCATCTTTTGCCAACCCTACAAGCTTCTTCTTTCTCTCCTAACATTCTTTCCTTCGCCGACTCAAATAACCAAATGAAGCCTAAAGAGGAAGCACTATATTATTCTAAAACCTTGAACACCAGTCCATATGGTATGCTTGCTTCTCATCAAGGTTCCCTTGTCAACCAAAATCATGGGTTCAAGGTCTCCCATGGACCTAAGAGGACTAGCACCAATGGTAGTAGACATTCTCATAGCCAAGATCACATTATAGCTGAAAGGAAGCGGCGAGAGAAGCTTAGTCAGAGATTCATAGCTTTGTCTGCTATAGTTCCTGGCCTCAAAAAGGTAGCAATCAACTTCTTCCTTAACTTCTCTTTTCATTTTTCTCGCAAAACTGTTACTGGTCTGATCGGTCTATTACCCTTAAAAAGTGCAAGAAGTGAAGGGTCTCGAGTTCGAGTTAATCCGATGACCAAAATCTATTGTGTTTATTTTGAATTGTTTCATCATTTCTAGTTGATCTCTCATGTTGTCAATGCGAACATGATGTTTTTATTAGACGGATAAGGCTTCTGTTCTCGGGGATGCAATCAAGTACTTGAAACAATTGCAAGAAAGAGTAAAGATACTTGAGGAGCAAACACACAGAAAAGCCATGGAGTCTGTGGTTATTGTGAAGAAATCTAAAATGATTCTTTCTGATGATGATAACTCTTCCTCAGATGAGAGTTTTTCCAAAGGTTCAGTCGAGGAGCCTTTACCGGAGATTGAAGTTAGAATCTGTGACAAACATGTTCTCGTAAGAATTCACTGTGAGAAAAGGAAAGGAATTTTGGAGAAAACAATAGCTGAAGTTGAGAAACTCCACCTTAGTGTCATCAATAGTAGTGTTCTTGCATTTGGGACATATACTCTTGATGTTACTATTATTGCTCAGGTAATGATTTCTTTTTTTTATTATTAATTTATTTTAATGGTCACATAATTATAACAAAAATTCTATTATGTTCTGTAAATAATTTTTTACTTGAGTGGTATAAAGTGATGCCTAAAATTAAAAGGCGTCAAATTTAAATGCTACAAAAGAAGCAGTCAAAGTTTGAACTTACGACTCGTAATTTATTTCAACAACATAAAATATTTAATGGAGTGATTTTCTCAGCTAAAGCTATGCAATGATAAGTAGAGCTTTAATCTTTGCAGATGGATAGCGAATTTTTCATGTCAGTGAAGGATCTTGCGAAAAATCTACACTCAGCTTTCAAGTTGTTCATGTGAAGAAGCTCCAAGAATCTCTTTTTCAAGTTCTATCTGCCTGCTAGAAAGTTTGAGATATATACATATATATATATATATATATATATACTGGGAATAATCATCATGCATAGATATATATAGACAAAGTATTAAGTTATTATGATCAACGATAAAGGCCTGTAATGCTCCTCCATTTTCGATCCTCACTAATAAGCTTGTTTTGCTGTGAGATTAATTTTGCAGGATATGGGTTTTTGGTCCTAATGAGTTTTTCATGGTTGAACTTGATGACCATGTTCAACACCCACCTGTTTCAACAGAGAGGTATCACAGCTTGTTTGGGCTTTTTTTTTTTTTTTTTTTTCCCATGGAAGGTTGATAATTCAACTGAACATGTTATGTCCCTTTCCAACAAATAGTTGTTGAACAGGGGACATGGTGTTTTTTTAGGTGGGTAGACAAACAGGCATTTGTTGTTGTCTTCTTATGTTGTTTGGTGATCAATGTTTTAGAGGCATGTATTATTAGGCCTCTTTTTCTTTGTAATGACTATTTGTAGCAATTTGGTTGAACTTTAATGGAATAATTGTTACTAAAATTTGTGGTGTGTCTTTGTTCAATGGCATAATCAAAACACACACTGGAGTTCAATTTTTTTTTTTCCAAGATATTCATGTCATCAAATTTATTAAAAGATTAAAGTTTTTTTTTTTTAAGATGTTAAAGTCAAATTATGTTTGACAATAACATGCTTTGTATTTGTAAATTAAGATGCACTTTTTATTCATGAATGGAAGATTTATATTATTATTTAAAAATATTATTTGAGAAACATATTTCCCTTCTTACTAAATTAATCACAAAATTTGTTGAAATAATAAAAAATTTTGAATTCAGTATAATTAACTCTCTTCCCTTTGATGCAACTTTACAGCTTTCAATATAATTATAACATGTTGAAAATCTCACACTATAATTGAATAAGAGTTGCAAGTTAATTATACAATAACAGATTTAATAATGTCATCAAATAATTTTATCTAATCCAATGATAAATAATAACTTTTTATTTAATTCAACAGTATCTAATCCTATTTAATCTAATAATAATTAATTAATTTTATCTAATTCAATATTGAATTATTAATTATAGCATTATAATATAATAATGTAAATAATATTCTTAAGAATTTCAAGGGTATAGCTCAATAGTCCTTTTCCTTGATTAATAGCTCAATAGAGATGGAGAATATGCATTGCATCCCAAATATATAGAGCACGTTTGACAATTTTTTTAAGCTATAATATTTTTAATTTTTGAAAAATTTTTAATCTTTATAATAGTAGTTACAATTGGTAATTCTATGGTCAAATATTTGTCTCATAATAAAAGAGGTTAGGGATTCATGTGTTGTTTGTGTTATCCCTTTTAAATATTTCTGATTTATTGAATAATAATAATAATAATTTATTTATTTCCTCAATCTAATTCAATAATTATTTATCAAAATTTTAGATATCAGTTTTTTTTATTAAAAAATCTATTTTTCACTTACAGAAACTATATTTAAGAAAATAAAATTATCAATTAATAATGAGATTTTTTTCCTAACTTTTTCGCCAAAAGCAATATTGCCAACACCTATATAATTACGAAAAAATAATATATTTCTACTTTTACATTTTTTTTGCGATAGTAGGAAATGGTGTACATATGTTAAAATGTTGACAAAGTTTCTGAATTGACATTTAAATTTGTCCCTTGTCTTTTGTCAAAGTTAAGTTGCTTGCTTCTTTCTATAGATTTGATCATAAAATGTTATCAAATTTTTATTTTAATTAAATGAATATAATTAAAATGCTTCAAATTAATACATGGGATTTGAATCATTTGATATTTTTGTTGACCATAGAATATTAAAAATGACTTAGTGTCATAGTCTAATAGTAAGGTAAGTTTCAAATTAATACATGGTGAATCATTTGATATTTTTGTTGACCATAGAATATTAAAAATGACTTAGTGTCATAGTCTAATAGTAAGGTAAGATTATTTAAGAGATTACGATAAAGTTTGGATTTCACCGCAATTATATTTCTTTTTTAATATTTAAAAAAATAAAAAATAAACAAATAAACTTGCAACAAATTCTGGTTCATTTTTGCGGAGCAGGTGCTGGCTGGCTAGGGCTCCGTCGGTGCTTGAAGGTGACCTTAAAGAATTGATTGTCCTGTGCCGTGCCATGATATGCTTTCACAAGGAACAGTCCATAAAAATTCTTATGTCAAATTGGATAAATATTTATTAAAATTTATACAGTTGAATCATTAGGTGGACTCACTAATTATTATATGCCTTAGGTGGAATCATTAATTATCGTACACCTTATTACCAAATGATAGTTTAAGTGATAAGAGAATGCATTTTTTTAATTATTATAAGTTTGAATTAGCTAAAAAATTATAAACAAATATTTTTTTTTCTATGATTTTGCTTAGTTTGATTTAGATAAATTTGTATATACCGATTCATAGAGAACTTGTTTGATTTGAACATTCAAAAATATTTTCAAAACTTATTATTTTGTTTTTTCCCACACTTTGCTCTCTTTTTTTTTTTCTTTTTTCCACTCTAATAAGATTTTAAGAAGTCATTTTTAATTATTTTAACTAGAAATCAATCTCTCTCTCTCTCTCTTTTTTAATTTTATTTTTATCCTATTTTAAATAAAAATTAGATATACTTATTTATTGAGTTTATTTTGATTTATCCCTTCAGAATTTAGAATAATATTCAGATTTACTTATTTTGAATTTATTTAGATTTATTTTTTAAAATCTTTACAAGAAATTGTTTGCCTTGTTATAAAATATTTTGTCACAAACATATTAAATTTGTCATCATAAATATATTGTGATAAAATCAATTTGTTACAATGTTTGTCAAAATAATTTTGTCTTAATATATATATTGTGACAATTTATATTTTTTCAGAATAATATATAGATGTAGTGATGAATATATTCATCACAATAAAAGATTTTTATAATGATAAAATTCCTTTTATGACAAATAAATTTATCTAAAAAATTAATACCTAGTTTAAAATAATATTTTATAATACCTCTGCCTTATAATTTGACCTCATGTTAGTTGATACACAGTTAGCTCACTCTAACATTGAAATGGTACTAGTCATTTTTGAATTTCTCCACCTATAAGATTGAGATGTTTTTAATAATCACTTGTCTTTGAATTTCCTCATAGTCAACATGCTTAACTGCAAAGTTTTAATGTGTAGTTGTTCATATATTCTAAAAATTAATTGATTATCATAATATTAACTTTAAATTATTTAACTTTATCATAATATAGTCCTTCGAGTACTTATTGACTCTCACGTAATCAATAATTATTATTTAAAATAAAAATATTAAGAAAAGTAATAAAATAAAAATATGAAATATTAAGTTATTTTATTCAAACTTAGAATGATTATAATATATTCATTTATAAATTTAGATATGAAATATAGTATTCATCAATTTACATTCTAAAATCTAATAAACATTTAAAACATCTTTCATACAATAAGAATGTCAACAAATTTGTTCCAAAATTAAGAAAAATTAATTTAGTATTTGAAAGTTTATTAGATATGTGTATATTATTTACCATTTTTAAGAATATATACATTTTTATGTTAATAAAAAGTAATTTTATGTACCTAGTTTGTGGTTTAATTTTGATATTAAATGTTATAAAAATTAAATTGATATGTCATAATTTGGCATCTATATATATTTTATCATTTATTATGACAAGTTATTTAGGAATAAGATATTATTAATTGTGATAAAATAATTTTAATAACAACTTAATAATTAAACATATTATCAAAAGTGTTATTATACCAAAATTATTTCCTCATTATATATAATTTTCCTTTTTATGCTAAAATGTTAATGAAAATATTTTTTACACTAAATTTGGATGTCTTTCTGTTCTTATATGTTGTGATAAATTATTTTGTCATAGTAAATGATAATTTATTATGACAAAATAAGTTTATACTAATTATAATATAAGGATAAAAGTATAATTATGACAAAATTAGTTTCTCATTATTTACAACTTCATAGGTACCAAAAAAATTGATCCCTCAATTTTGTATATGATGAAAAATTTTTTGTCATTATATTTTTTTATATTCATTTATTGTGATAAAAATATTTTCCAAATTTTCAATTTATCACAAATTAATCAATTTTCATAAGAATTATGATAAACTATAATTTTTCCACAATAAAATCACAAATTGTGACAATATTAATTTCATTACAAAATTTTTTATCATAGTAAGCAAAATTATTGTAGTGCGTTTTTGTTATTATGTTTTTTCCATGGTGAAGATTTTAATATTTTTGTGTTTAAATTTGATATTTGTTGGTAATCTATGTTACAAGAAACTGTTTCAGTGAAATAGATTTATAATTATTGTGAATTACATCAAACTCATAGAAAAATTAGAGTTAAGTAGTGATAGAAAATTATTATCGAATAAAATATATTTTATATCGATTGATCCAGTCAAATACTCTATCAACATGATATATTTCTACAAATCAAATTATTTACCATTTTAATTTAAAATCACATATATAGTTTTTTAAAGATTAAGATTACATAAACAGTTTATTATATAATTTACTACAAAAATATATAATCATATAAAATTTTATATATCTATTTTGCACTATTTTATTCAAGTAATAAAATATCCATATTTTTATTTTTGTTAAAAGAAAAAACTTATTTAGCAATATTGAAGAGCCGTCTGCATAAATGAAGAATTATTACTTACCCTGTGGACCTTAGTCCCACCAAAGATTATGATCAAACTATGACTTTAATATAGGTGTCTATGATCTAACCGACATTCATTTATCATCAATTGGAGAAATAAACAACACAAAAATAATGACCAAAATGTGATAAATTAATAAGATTTCATACCTTAAATGATAACAAACAATATCTTCTTTTCTGTTACAAAAGTATAAGGGTAAATAATGATAAATATAAGATTAATATCAGTAAAAAAAAAATTAAACATTAGCTTTTATATTTTAAACGCTAAAAAAATTAACTTCCAACATTCAATTATATTTTTTAAACATAAAACACTAATTTTTAAATTGAAATGTTAAACGTTAATTTGTACTAAATGCTCCTTTTCAGCGTTTGAATGCCCAATTGATAAATGCTAATGAATAAACACCAAATCAAACAAGCATTAAATTAAATGATTAAGATTCACTTTTAAAAATAATTGTTCATTCTCTGAAATTTTAAAAATTTATTTCTAAATAAAATCTCAATAATTAATTAATAAAATGCTGCTAACATGTTAATCGTGATATTGCTGGACTTGATTTTCAAATAAAACTTTGTCCTAATTGTAAACATTTGAATGTGGAAAGAATGATACATAGAAAGGGGAAAAAAAAAACTCTTATTTTATTTATTGCAATTCGGATAATGCATGGTTACTTATTAATTATATTTATAGGATTTATGTAGATCTCCCAATTGAATGATTCACATTCAATACGTACGTGGGGCCAGCCAATACAAATTATTCTACAAGTGATTTATCTTATTATGATGAAGAGGGCTTCTATGTTTGCCTAGACAACATCCAATACAAAACAATCTACGGGGTATACGCATTAGAATTATGATAATTATTCCTCAATTCACGAGTTGGTGTATTTTCCAAAAATATAATTAAAATTTTAGATATTTTTTTTATTGTAAGCAAGAAAAATGATCTAAACCCACTTTTTTGGATCAACCAAAATCTAAAGAAATATATAATTCATTAATAACAATGTTTTAAAACCAAAATGTAGAACAATCCAGTCAATTAGCTGATTTTCGATTTGATCGGTTTGATTGATCTAATTCAATTTTTCTTTTAAATATGTGAATAATATTAAAAACATAGAAAAATATAATAATAATAACAATAATATGATGAAAAGTATTTCTCATATTTAAATTTTAAATAAAATAATATAAATTTTAAAATTTTTTAAATTTTCATAAAGCAACTGCATTGATTTGATCTAATTTTCAATTTTGATCATTTTTTTGAGTTTGATCGATTTTGATTAAATAGAACTATTAACTAATTTTTTATTTTATCAGTACGATCAATCGATCTGGTTCGATTATGAAGACATTGACTCATAGATGTAAACTTGATTGGTAGATCGTAACAAATGCAATAGTCATAATTGATTAACATAATTCAACACAAGAGAGTAGATTAGTCAAAAAAAAAAAAAGAATTGAACAGAATAGCAGAAGATTGAAAAAGTGAGGGAAAGAGAATGAAAATGTTGAGCGAAAAAAGGAGAGGGAAAAAGTAATTTGAAGGGATGAGAAAGCTTAGCCAAAAAAACACATTAGTGAAATTAAGACTATTTTTCTGTTGCCTCAGCAGCCAGAGATACTTACAATTTATAATAATGCAATTACATAATATTTAATAAAAAAATTATTTGTAATTAATTAATAAATTTATCTAATTTTTAAATAAGAAATATTCATATTTTAATAAGTTGTAGACAAAGTGGGAATATTCAATGAAGAGTTGAAAATAACACCATTAGTACAAATGCATCATGTTGGCACCGACATTTCCTAACGAGAGGGGTTCTATCTAGAAATCATGACTAAGAAAAAGAGCAAAATTGTAAACGTGAAAATAATGTAAAAATCAGCTCTTTATTTCAATTTTCTACTTATCCAAAAGAAATTTCTTTGTAACATTTAATAAATAAAAGGTTGAAACTGGGAATGTGTGTGTGTTTTTTTTTCTAACTATTTAAGGTGAAAGTTTTAGTGTTGAATTGATTAGGTGATTACTCATTAGTGTTATATAATTGAGTATTTAAACGTTCAAATAGAGCATTTCATAAATATTAACGTCCAACATTTAATTTAAAAATTTATATTTAACATTATGAAAATATAACTAAATGTTGAAAGCTAGTTATTCTGGCGTTTGAAATATAAAAGTTAGGGTGTAAATTTTTTTTTTTTTACTAATATTAACTTTATATATATATCATTATATTCAAATACAATTAATTAAAATATAAAAATTATTATTTTTTATTATTTTATAATCTAATCGCACCTTCAATTATTAAATTTTCAAATACTTTATATTTATTTATCGCTTATAATTGATCGCTAACTGTTGATTACTGATTACTAATCTCTCAACATCGATCATCACTGCTAAACCAAACAGTCTCTTAATTTTTCTCTATAAAGTTAAAAATTTTAATTTCATTCCACTAGATCATAATTAAAATTAATGTCATTTATAAATCTTTTGAGTTGTAAAAAGTGTGATAAGTTTTGATTTTGATGTAAGATAAATATGTGTCATTCTCTTATTATTCAAATGTAAAACATTTACATTGAGAGTAGTACAAAATTATAGAGTCCCTTCACATGGTATATATATAGTCTGCTAATTGCATAACGTGTCATATTTCTTGAAAAAAAAAAATATTAACGTGACATATACTGGTCCATCTATTATTTTATAATACCAACCAATTATGTATTTGATATTCATTTAACCCGTGTTTGTTAGTTATTCCAAACAGATCCCTTAATAAAAGGTAGTGATTTGTTAATAAAATTTAAAATTGAATAATTGATTCCCTAGATTTGAATTATTTTCAAAATTAATTTTTTGTTTTTAAATATTACTAGCATATTTTTATTTTGTTTTAATATATTTGTTTGATTTGATTTAATAGTATAAAATATAAAATTATTATTAAAAATAATTTTATCAGTATTTGCTACTTGTTATCAATTACATTTATCAATTATTTCAAACATATCCTTAATAAGAGGTAGTGATTTGTTGATAAAACTTAAAATTGAATTATTGACTACATAAATTTGAATCATTTTCAAAATTATTTTTTTGTTTTTAAAATATTATCAATACATTTTTATTTAATAAATAATATTTATTTTTAATAATAATTTTATAATTTTATATTTTAAATCAAATCAATCAAATTGAAAATTAATCAATTAAAATTAATTTAAAAAATATTTGATAGGAGGTATGGAGAATAAGTTATGGGTCTACTTAAAAGTCCGATCACTTTAATCATCACTTTTTTTTGTGAGGATAAAATTCAAAACTTTACATCTTTCCTACTTAATGAGAGTGATAGTTGAAGTCAATTCTCAATTGCAACTCTTTATTTCACTCCATATTATATTATAAATAATTCAATTTTTATTTTAGTTTGTCTTAAAATTATACATCTGTTAATTATATTCCTTATTTTATTTATTTATGTAAAATTACAATTAGTCTTTTATATAAAAATTATAAAGAAATTGAAAAAGATGAAAATGGAAATAAAATAATAAAAAAAAAATTGAGGAGCCACTCCCCCTTCTACATTTGAGGAGAGAGAATATCACTAGTATCAGTTTTTTTTTACCCATTAATATTTAGCGATTAAGCATTTAAACGCTAAAAAAGAGCATTTTATAAATATCAACATTCATTATTTAATTTAAAATTTAACATTTAGAATTTATGAAATATAATTGAATGTTAAAAATTAGTTTTTTAAAATTCAAAATAAAAAAGCTGGTATTTGAATTTCTTTTACTAGTATTAGTCTTATATTTATCATTATTTACTATTATATTAATTGTATTTTATATAAAATTAATTAAAATCTAAAAATAATTATTTTTTTTATTATTCTATAATATAATCTATATCTTTAACTGATAAGTTATTAAACACTCACCAAAAGCAGAAAAGATCGAAAAGAAGATCGAGAAGGGCATATCTATTTTTAATTTTAAGAAGGAAGATAACTAGTCTAAGCCAAGAAATATGCGATTAGAATTATTCGTTAAGGAAGTGCAATAAGACGTACAGGCTTTGGGAAACTAATAAATGATAGGCCCAACAAAAGGTGACTATAATATCTAGCCCAACTGCCTACTACTCGGCCCATGTTCTCTTAGTGGATAAATGCAACAATTCGAATCCTGGCGACGTTACTTAGAATGAATTTGGCACTATTTTTTAAAAAATTAAATCGATTCTAAATTTTTAATATATATTTTGTCAATAGAACAATACTTTTAAAAAATTGATTATTTAAAAATTTTATTACACTTATTAGATTAAATTGATAATATAAATAAAGTATCTTAGTAAATAAATATAAATATTTTTAGAATATACAAACATGATAATTTTCCAAATTTAGACACGACAGCTCAATTTATTTTATTTTCCTTTTTATTTCTACAACAAGAGATTTTTGATATTTGAATCAGTTTAAAATTAATTTATTTGATATTAAATTTAATAAATTTATAAAAATTATTTTTTAATCACCCAAATAAGCTCACTTTATTTCGAAGATCAATTAAAATATTTATGATATATCATATTTAGATAATTTACATTATTTAATAAATTAAATAATTAAAATTTTATTTTAAAATAATTATTTACTTAGGAAAATATAAAATTCATTGTTAACAAAACCTCAATCATTTAATTTAAATTCCACGCGTAAATTATCTAAATTAACGTTTACTCAAATATTGAAAGATCCAAATAGGAACTTAACAACCAGCGCGTGTTGAACCAATCGACCCGCTAGAAAAGGCGAGAACTTATAGGAGCCATCAACTTCTGCGCCACGTCATCCTACGAACCACAACCAATCACCTTCCCCGACCGCATCACTTTCTCTCTTCCCATTGGTCCAATCCTACCACGTCATCACCACCTACATCCCTCCAGATCCTTTCCTTGTTCGCCCTTTATAAACCCACCTCAATAAGAAAACAGCTCCCCATTTATAATAATAATAATAATAATAAACACGAAACTCACCTTCAACATCATGGCCTTGATTTTCATCTTATTTACAATCCTGTCCTTCTCCTTCTCCAACGCTCTCCCCTCCGGTCTGAGCACCAGTCCGACCCTGTATCCCAAGGCCATATCGGTAATCAACTGATCAAATTATGATCTTGTTTTAAATAATATATCATGTTATGTTGAATTAATTTCGATGATTATGGTTGTCGTTATGGTTATAGGATTTGAAGGAGGCGATAGTGAAGGGGCTAGGGTTTCAAGCGGATGATTTCAAGATATCAGGGTTCGATATTCGAGACGCGCTGGTGGGGCGGTCGGTGGCGTATGAATTCAACATAGAAATAGATAATCAGGTGATGCCGTTTAAGTTGTTGGAAGATGTGAACAGGTGGGAGTACGTGGATTTTCCCATGTTTAGGGTTGATGAGGAGGTTGGGGGTGGTGATGACAATGGGTTAGTGGAGCGGATGAATAAGGATAAGAATGACGACGGGTTGCCTGTTTTAGCTCCTTTTCAGCTTGCTGGACCTATGGAGATATGGATCCAGGATGCTAAGGATATGCGCATTAAGTTGCCCGTATGTATTTCTTATCATCAGTTTTACTGGTTTTTCTCTATTTGTTTAATTATTTTGGAGAAGTTTTATATTGTTTATGAAATTAGGTGTAATATACCACAATGGTTAGCAACTCTTTGAATGAACTAGGTTGATGTGAAAATAACCCGGAAATACTCTCAATGCACCCGATATGGTGGTGTGCTCTTAAGATTGGAGGGGTTTAATTTAGGTTGAGGAGAAAGTTGGCCTGATGATAACCTGACCAGTTTTTTTTTTTTCGGGAGGGGGGGAAGGAAAAATATAGGGATGATATTGGGACTCCCTAGGATTAAGGTTTGATGATGTTAATAGGTTAAGAGATAAATGCTAACTATGCGTAATTTTAGTTCATGAAATTGTATTGGGTGGATGTTTAAGTTTTGTTTGGGGGGATTTGTGAAAAGAGTTCTGGGTTCAAAATTCTTTAGAGATGGCTTTGGAATTAGTATTAGAAATGCAATTCAAGGGCTGTTATGCAATGCAATGGTCAAAGTCTTTGGTTTGCAGTCTAGTTATTGTATTCTCGATGGTAAATGTTTTGTGTTGAAATTTCCATGTAGGAATAGGAATGAGAAGGGGCGGGAATCCCCTGCTAAATCAAATTGAAATTGATATCTGAATCTTCATTTTGATTGTGTAGGGATCTTATTTGGGTATGGCCTTTATTCAAATTTGCATTTTTGGAGCTGTTCTTTTATTTGATTGATTCGGATATGTGGGCTATATGTGATTTCTGTTATGTAATCTTGGATCACCATAATTTCATATGACCATTGTATGAGTTGAATTAATGTAATTGGGTTCTTACTGCTTTTGTTTTTAACATTTTCTGGAACTAATCAACTTCTCATCCCCAATAAGTTCCAGAATGTAACATACGTTTATTTGGAAATTACATTGTTTGTTATCTATGTATCTTATGAATTGTCTTTATTCCACAGCATGATGTGGATGCTGGTGTGTTGAAGAAAGTAATATTGGCAGATGGAGCCGTGGTAATGGTGAAGGGTGCTAGATCAGTAAGCCTTCGCCATCCAATTGATTTTCCTTTGCCCCTCAATCGAACTCAAAATGGTTTTGCTTCTGGTCTTCTGGCCCTTGCTGAGCAGCTCCGCCATGCTTCTCGCACAGATGGAGCTCCACTCCTTTCCATCCGCATTGTTGGCCCTACCTCATTGACTTCTCCCTCATCATCGTCATCATCTTCTTCTAATAATAGGCTTAAGCTAAAACGCCTTGCGCCAGGTCTTGTGGTGTTATCCTCACATGCAAAATCCCAGCCTATTGATGCCCTCTCCCCTGTTAATTTGGAAGAAACCACAACCGTTCTCACTCCTAAGCATTTAACTACAATGTGGCCTCTTGCTTCAATTAATGGTTCAAATGCAAATTTGCTAGGTTTTGAGAAATTGCTGGCTTCTGTGCTAGGTCCTAAAGCAAATCAGAAAGGTTCCTTCAGGTTGTTGAAGGCAGATGTTTCAGCTCAGACCTTTATGAAGATAGGATTTGGAGTCGAGAAGAAGTTAAAAGAAGGGAATGGTTTTGATTGGCAAGGTTTTCCTGAGTGGAGAACAAAGCCCGAGTCTGTCAGGATGCATTTCGAGGTTTTGGCCAAGGTTGATGGTGAGAAAATTGTGCCTGAGAGGGTGATGCAGGTTAATCCTGTAGTTGTGGAAGACTCTGTTGCCCATAATGTGCTTTTGGGAAATGTGACCATGTCTAAGATCCCTGTTATTCATCCACCCTCTAATCCCTTCACTTTATAAATTTTGTTGGGAGGGAAGTTGATTTTGTCTTAGGTTGGTAAAGAGTGTAAATCTTTCTACTTTTTCTTCGGCCATCATATATAATGAGTTAGAATAGATGTACATTGCAAACAAGTTGTGAACAGAATTTATGAAACTTCAATATTTAGTTATGCTCTGTTTCAGCTTTCTATTATGTCATATAATAACTAATTCCAGAAATAACTCAAACAGCTTAAAAAGTGGATCAATCTCACCACCTTTGATTCATTGGATATAAGCACATTCGTTGCCTTCTAAGGTCTTCTAATTGATATCAGGAAAATTCTTCTATAGGTCACATTCTAAGGTAAAGAAGCAAAGTCATCAAGTGGGGCTGTGAGACGACAAAATTCAACCTACACTCGAGTAGCAGAAGTTGTAAGAAACTACGAAGCAAGCTCCATTTAGATTCCAGATCAAATAAAATTTATTGAAAGCATTCATTTCAGAAAGGTCGAGATACTAGGTGATAAACCCATTTTTGAAACAAAATCATAAAAGTTACCCATAATGAACTCAAGAAATTTACAGTAAGCTTTTCCTCCATCTATGAAACTATTTCCAGATAAAAGAAATTCCCTTCTGAATGCTTGCTTCCAACTCTTTCTTCGCCTTTGCCAGGCCAACTCTGTTAGAGTCACAATGTAAATGTACAGAACAATAATTTATTAATGCTGCGTTGCCAAAAAAAGTAGCACTGGAATGGTTAATGTTTATATTCATACCTCTCATACTCATTCAGAGGGCCAAGTTGATAAACCTCTTCAACTCCATTACGTCCAAGTCTTACTTTGGTTGCGAAAAATGGGAGTTCTGTCACCTGTTATGATTGAAGTGGTAGATCATTACAAAATTTGTATTGACGCATGAAGATGCTTGCTAGTAAAGGACTTGATAAGTACCTCAGAAGCTACAAATGCACATTCCACAATACCAGCATCTCCTCTCAAGCCACGAAGGCATGCATCTGCAAACTTAACAGCTGCATATGCCTGTAAATATCAACATGTGGTTATGATGCAGAAATTTTGAGAATCAATGGTTTAATTAATGTTAAAATACAAAATGGTAAAGGGATGAAACAAAACTGGCTAACCATTGATAGTGTAGCAGAGCCAGCCCCAGCTTTTGCCTGCAAATGGATTGAAAAATCTCAACTCTTAATCCAATTAATCAAATATACTGAAGTGGAATAAAAGTAGGAAGTAGTACAAACAGTTCATGCAACTCATATTCTAGGAATCCCACAGCAAGGCATAATTCATTAGAAAATGAGAGATTCCAAAAGAAAATTATCAAATTTAATGAAATATAAGAAAATTATCAAATTTAATGAAATATAGTAATATGAAAATCCTAATGATGTTTAGCCTTAAGATAAGACATCATCCCAGATCATAATTTGGCATAGCTGAAATGCATATTCACATGCTTAAATCTATGTTAATTGCTAACTTGCCCTAGCTGAGGTGAGTAAACCTTCGTAAGAAATAAGTCCTCTTCCTTTTTAAGTTACCATCACTCTATACTTATAACAAGAAGCTACTATAAATTTTTTCTTGAATCTGCAAATGACATTATTGATTATTGAAAATCATTTGACAAGGCAAGATGAATAAACAAATTGAGCAGTTTTAAGCTTTATATGACTGGAGAAGCAATGACACAGTGGCTGCAACTTCATATCTTAGTCCAACAGACAAGGTAAGGAACAATGTAGCATTACCACAGATAACATGCTCATATCAATGTTTCAACCTTACCTGAACAACCTCCGTTCCACCATCTTGAATACGTTTGGTAAGGAATTCAGTTTCTTCTGGGGTGAAGCTGCAGGGAGGCTTAACCTGCAAAGAGTGCATCAAGTTCATTGCTTCTGCAAACAATTGACAGCAATATGCGACATGCGATAGCAAACCTTCAAACATCTAATTAATGTTAATAATTGGAAATTAACCTATAGTACCTGTGACAATAGAGGCAAAATTGTAACTCCTGCATGACCTCCAACAACCGGAACATCAACTTCCCTAGGATCAAGTCCCAGAACTTCTGCCTGTAGTCATGAAACATAATTTAGGAAGCTCATGAATATGGAAAACTGAAAACAGAAACCACAAAGCATAAGCCTTCCATTTTGGAGCTATTCCCATAACTACACTATTTGGTTTGGCTCATTTTAAATTTGTTAAACTTTAAAATTCACTGTGTAAACACTTTATCTAAATGAGCATTGATAGTTAGGCCTATCTTTGAATACATACCACAAAGGTGTTTGCTCTCACAACATCAAGCATTGTGACTCCCAGAAGTCGCTTTGGATCATAAGTCCCAGCCTTCTTGAAAACCTCAGCTGCAATTGGAACTGTGGAATTAACTGGATTACTTATCAAATTGACAATTGCTTTGGGGCAACACTTGGCAATTCCTTCACAAATGGTTCTGACAATCCCAGCATTGATGTTGAAAAGATCATCCCTAGTCATTCCAGGCTTCCTTGGCACACCAGCAGGTATAATTATAAGATCCATGCCAGTAAGAGCATTCTCAAGCTGTGGTGGCCCTAGGAAACCCCGAACCTAGAAACCCAAAACATTAAAGTTACAACAAATTCTGGTTGTCTAAGCCATTAAGGTCTGATCTTCTCCTTTTATGGTTTAACTTTCAATATTCTAAAATTTAGAAAAAAATTTAAGTAGCAAATAAAACTAATTTAATTCAAATTATTCAACTTTACTCCCTAAATTACATAGTAAATTCCAGAACAATAATTCATTCCCAAATATAGAAACTAATGGATGGGAAGTAGTAAGTACCACAGCGCCAGTGTCCATATGGCTAATATCAGCAGTGACACCAGGGGTATTCACAACATCATAGAGATGAAGAACTGAGACCAATGGGTTCATCTTCATAAGCATAGCCAGAGGTTGGCCAATGCCTCCAGCAGCACCCAAAATAGCCACCTTGAACCCAGGTGCACCTCCTTTGGCCCGGCAATCACATCTCTTCAGAACAGAACTTCCCTCCATCTATTGAAAGTCCAGAGTCGAACAACATTTACAACACAATAAAAAATCCATGCAATTGACTTAAAAATTTAAACTTGGTGACCACCCATCAATCATTACATAAAATACTCCAACAATTTTGTGGTTAATTAAACCATCGAAACAACTGTAGTACCAATGAGCATTGATTAATTTTGAAACTTAATAATGAAACAAGTGAGGAAGAGACAAAACCTGGAAATTTGGAGGTTGGAGATGAGCTGACAACCTTGCAAGCCGCTGGGCAGCCTCTGCACTTGACTCCATAGCTTGTTGTGAAAGGACGGTGGAAGTAGTGATGAGTATCACAAACTGCAAGAAGGAAAAAAAAGAAAAAGAAATGTGTATAAAGCAAGAAGAAAATGAACAGATAATGAGAAAAATAACATATGGGGAGAGGGAAGCAAGAAGTTGACATATTTGTTGTTTAATTCTTATCCTTCTTTTTTTTTTTTGTGGAAACAAGTTTTTTGAACCCTTATCCCCACCCATCTGAATTTATTGAATTGTTGTGGCTCAAATATTTTCTTCACAAAAGTTTCTGTTCTCTTCTGCCATTTCCATCCATAGCCTAAGAAAGATGTCCGTTGGATTAGCAGTTGAGAGTGATGGTACTATTAGACAAGAAACGAGAGTGATGTTTAGATGCAGGACATGTCTAGTCTTGTTTGATTTGGGCACTGCAATTTCTTTCAGTCCAGGCCCAACCTAGCCCAGTCCGATGCAGATTTGCCCATAATCCATGTCTATAGTGATGGATAAGACTTGCCCACATTAGAGTCTCGTTTGTTTGTTTTAGAAGTTGAACAAGGAGTGTAACTTTCTGAAAATTGTGTGTGTGTGTGTATATATATATATATATATATATATTAGATTATTTAGTTGGAAGAAAATATAAAAAAAATATATTTTAAATCATTTAGCTTTCTGAAGTAAAAGGACATAATTTATTAAAGGGGCTCAATAAATAAACCGTCTTTAAAGAAATAGAAATATATTTTCTAAATTTCTTAATAATGATTATCTTAAATAAATTTATTAATATGATAAAAGAAAAAATATTCAAACTAAACAAGAAAATGTTCTAACGTCTCAGCAAATGACTTCCTAAAAGATATCATTTTCCAAAAAATATTTATTTTCATGGAAGTTGTTTGCTTTGAACCAAATAAGACCTAAGTGTATCAATAACTGCTAGATACCTTTTTTTTACATTTCTTCTATTACAATGACACATAACCTGATTTAAAATATAAATTTCTATTGTACTCTTTAAAATGACATGATTTAAAATATAAATTTTCTTTGTAGTTGAAAAATATAACAATAATGTTAGTCACATATCATTATAATAGAGAAAATGCAAAGAAAAGATAATATTAAGAAGATATCTAGCACTCTTCTCAACAGAAAAATTATTATATATTGATGGCTTTTGATTTTCAAGCTAATTGGGGCAATCCTGCAAAAGGACAAGAAAACTAAACTAGAAGGGAACTGAATATTCAACGACCACTCTAATACTTAAGTTAGAATTGGTTTTGAGAGATTGAAATTGATGAAATTATAATAGATAACAATAGTAGAGAGTATGATAGTTGTATACATGTTTCTATGTTGATAATGACCATTGATTGTATTAAACTGGCCTTGAAATATGAGAAAATGGATTTATTCTCATAACTGCGTTATTTTCAAATGTTAAGGAAATAAATAGTTTTTAGATTTTCTGAATGTTAGTGTCTGTTGACTGTAATATTTGAATAATATTGTCTTTTAGTTTTTAATTTTTTATTCACCCAAAAAACAATTCATTCTTAAGACAAATATACATCCTTAAGCCTTTCAATTATGTAAAGACTATCATATATGAGTGAACATGATAACTTATTATCAATTTGGTATATAAAACAATGACCTGCAATAGTTATAGGCAAGTATTTTTATTCGAGTTATTTTTTTTTTTATTTCTTTTGGGTCAATGCAAAAGGTTGAACTTTTTGTTGATTACATTAATAGTTAGGTGACTTAAAGGTTAAATTTATTTTGATTACCTAAAAAAATTTTATCGATGAAGTTATTCACATATTTAATTAATTCTATAAAGTATAATTTTAAAATTTTAGACCAAATTAAAATTTACATATTGACGTAATTGGTTCAAGTTAGATTTTCTTATTAACAACATGTATGGAATTTATTTTTTGCCTATTTGTTAATTCTAAATTCATTTAAGTCTTTTTTTTTTTCTCTTTTTCTTTTTCTTTTTCTTTTTAAATAATAAAAAAAATGGAAAAAGAGTTGGAGGAAAAGAGGTGGCAAGAGTAACGATGCCCAAATGTTGGTGCCATTGGCGGAGCTAAGGAACAATGGTACTCATGAAAATGTTGATACCCATTTTGTGGTTAATATTGTGTTTGATATCAATGAATTTTATAATTTTTATAAAATTTATTTTTAAATTAAAATTTTATATGTTTGATATAAATAAATATTCATTTAAAATTTCATTTCATCAAATCCTTAAAATTAGTTATAATAAAATTAAATTCTATTAAATTTAATAGAATTTATAAATGAATGCTAAAGTTTTAGAGTTTTTTCTTATGATAAAAATACCTTTATTTAAATATTTTTCATTTTTTTATTTTTTCTCCTTTTCTGTCTTTATTTTTTTTTTTATTTTCGTCTTTCTCTCCTTTTTTCTTATTTTTTTACATTTATAAAAAAAATTTGAAAAATAATACAAAGACATTTTTACAAAATAAAAATAATTTATTGAATTTTAAATTTAAATAAAACTCAAAATTTGTTTCATTTGAAATGAATTCTATTCTTAGTTTATAGTGTATTAAATATAAAAATTCATTTGCAAATAAATTTTATTAGAAATTTATTTATAATTAAAATAAATTTTAAATTAGAATTGAACCAAACACTATATAAAAACTGATTTGGAGAAATATTCAAGATTTGAAATTCACATGCGCTGATTCTAAAACAAAATATAATTTTACATGAGCCACATTAGCATCCAAGTATTAATTTGGACAAAGATTAAAAAATTGTATCACAAAAATTCTCTAAAAATATTTTTTCATATTAGAATTAATAAATATTCAAATAATTTTATTGATCAATTATAAGTGATCAAAATCAAATTAATTTCTAAATTAAGTGATTTTGATGAAATTTACCTAAAACTTTCAAATAGACTGAAATTTTCCTTTGAATGACAAATGAAAAAGACTCCAATCAATAAAATGTAGAATTGACTGATGAAAAAAACGTTGAATGTGAAATTCAGCAGTGGAAAGAAAAAAAAAGTAGAAATTGGAATAATTGATTTCTTGAAGATTTTCTTAAAAAAAAAAAAAAGAAAGAAAGAAAAAGAAATATATGCATTGGAGCTTCTGCAAGGTGCACTGAACCTCAAACAAAGTAAGTCTCTTTCTTTTTATTCAACAGAAGAATGAAAGAAAACAAACAAAACCAACCAATAATACCTAACACTTGATATTGTTGATTTATCACATAGATTCCAAGAATTCCACCCTCAATATTAATATTTTTTTCATAAATATTTGATTATATTAATATTTTAATATTAAGATTTTCAAAGCTTAATTTGAATAAAAAGACACCTTATTTTTAATTTATTATTACTAAATTGATTTATTTATTTATTTTGTTATAGAAAGATTAATGTTGTATTACCATGTAATTTATTTCACATTTTACATTTAAAATTAAAATTAGTCATTGTTTCATTGATTCACCCATTTGATCATATTTAAAACTATAAAAGATCAAAGAGGAAGTATGGATATGGGAAAAGTGGATTTTCTAATAATTTTTAATGTAAGAAAAAATAAAATAAAATAAATTACATGATTTTTTTTAAATTAAAAATGCTTGAATTTATACCATGTGACCTCTTGAAATTATTTTAAAAATAAGATCATTTTTTGCAAAAATTAAATAAATTGTTTTAGTGATAATAAATTAAAAGCGAGTGACTTTGAATAAACCAAACAGCCATATAGAGAAGGCTAGAA
>CATIWR010024382.1:0-29070 GCA_949677035.1 Omphalea diandra | reverse complement strand
CTATTAAATATTATTATCAACATCTCATGAAAATAAATAAATCAAGAGTATAACAATCTTTCATCTATGTATTCCACAATATCATCATATTAAACAACATTTCATTCCATTGAATATAAGTTCATGGTATTTAACCAATCACACATGTAGTACCATTAGCTATTTACTTACCTCATCCTTCAAGCTTATTTAGTCGTGGATGGTCCTGACTTATTTTCACTATTATCCTCAATGTCTCAAGTACCTATTTCGATACACCAATTCAATTCATGATGATAAAAGCAAGATTTTCATTTTATTATGCAACTATGACATGATTCATGCAAGTGGACCTAGTATTTATGTATATTTTCCTTATATGACAACCTGAGCTTGTTATACTCTCACAACAATAACTCCAGATATACTCATCAAAATAACTTGATTCTTTTTTTTCAAATAAACTAGACACATAATGATATAACATAATTAAATTACAAGCCAATATCAGATACAAAGAAAACGTGGTGTATTTTTAATTTTGTCCCTATTGCAGTGTCATCTCAACCTGAGTAGGTCTTACACTTTTAGGTATATCTTAAATTGTACAAATCCAATTGTAATAATAATCTACCACTAGTTACAAAACATATAAAAGAACATTTTTCATGTTTTACTCTTTGTCTAATTCAATCTATAAAGTCACCAAAACAAAGGACCAAATCTAAGGGTAAACAGGTTTATAACATGATGACAACCAGTCATGATGAAAGGACAATATCTCAATAACCATGCTTGATTAACATGTCATGAGAGGTTAATTTCAGGTGAGAAAAAGATAAATTAACTTACATATTATCCCAGAATTAGAAAACCTTAGGCAGCTCACTCTTCTCCCTCTCTTCTTCTTTTTCTTCTTCTTAGCTCTCTCACACTCTCTTTCTGCAATACCTCCTGACTTACCCCTTCATTCTGCCCTAATTAGCAGATATAAACTTATTATAATAGTATAAAATCATGGTACTTCATTTCCAGTAGTTGGAAGGTCACTTTTCCTTTTTTAGTCCATCTTCTTCACTCCTTAAGCACCTTCATCCATCTCTTAATTCCTAAATGCTCCTTATACTCTTAAATAAGCTCTATAACACCATTATCTATGATGCTATAACATGCACACAACATAAGACAATTTGTCATGCAACTATATAAACACTACATATATGTTAAAGTGTCCCAAATATAATGGTGCAAGTGTCATTATCATACTTCTACAAATCGCATGACTAAATGATCATTAATCCAATGCATATGTTCATATGAGATTTCATATCATTTATGCAATGAATATGTACATGTGATAATACCAATAAATGTGGATAGGGATGTTACAATTCCGCCTCTAGCAAGGCTTATAGAGTCTTTAGTAAGAGTTCAATGGTAGTTGAAAAGTCTATGAATGTTATTTTTTATGAATCTAGTAAACTTGATCTTGGGAAAGGTGTTTTTATTGATGATCTTATAAGTGACTTTGAAAAGTTAGAGTTGGAAGACACTACAAGAGGAGAGGATAAAGATAAGGAAGAAGGTGAATCATCAATAGTAGATGAGGAACCACAACATCAACAAAAAGATGATGTCAAGTCAAGATCTACTAAAAGATTAGAGATTCTCTAAAAATTACCCCAAATATTTGATCATTGGTGATAACTTTAAGGGTGTAAGTATTAGATCCCAACTTAATCTTTTAGATAATAATCTTGCTTTTGTTTCTTAACTTGAGCCAAAATCAATTGATGAGGCTATTGATGATGAGAGTTGGGTGCTTACTATGCAAGAGGAACTCAATCAATATGAGAGAAACAAGGTATAAGAATTTATCCCTAGGCTCAAAGAACACTCCATTGTAGGTTGCAAATGGGTGTTTAGGAATAAGTTAGATGAGCAAGGTCTTATCATAAGGAATAAAGCTAGATTAGTTGCTAAAGGATACAACTAAGATGAATGCATAGATTATGATAATACTTTTGCCCTCGTTGTAAGATTACAGACCATTAGGATACTTTTAGCTTTTGCATGCCATATGAATTTTAAGCTTTTTCAAATGGATGTAAAAAGTGCATTTTTGAATGGAATTATTGAGGAGGAAGTCTATGTTGAACAACCTCCTGGTTTTGAGTTACATTGTTTTCTCAATCATGTTTTTAAATTGAACAAAGCCTTATATGGATTGAAACAAGTTCCAAGAGCTTCATATGAAAGGCTTTGTTCAGTTCTTTTGAAAAATGATTTTGAAAAAGGAAAGGTGGATACCATACTATTTGTTAAAAAACACAAGCATGATACACTAATTGTATAAATTTATGTTGATAATATCATTTTTGGTGCTACTAATGAGTCTCTTTGTGAGGATTTTGCTAAGTGTATGACTAAGGAATTTGAAATGAGCATGATGGGAGAGCTCAAGTTCTTTCTCGGTCTACAAATCAAGCAAACCAAAGAAGGGATCTTCATTAACCAAGCCAAATACATAAGGGAGATACTCAATAAATTTGGCATGGATGGTTGCAAAGTAGCCAAAACCCCCATGAGTGGTACCATCAAGTTAGACAAAGATGAATCAAGCAAGACGGTAGATGAAAAGAGATATTAAGGTATGATCAGATCTCTACTTTATCTTACTGCTTCTAGGTCGGATATCATGTTTAGTGTATGTATGTGTGCTAGGTTCCAATCCTCTCTTAAAGAGTCTCATTTTAATGTTGTTAAGAGAATTTTTAAGTATTTGCATGGCACAATTCACTTAGGGTTATGGTATCCTAGGGATTCATCCTTTAGTCTCATAAGATATTCAGATGTTGATTATGTGGGTAGTTTATTAGATAGAAAAAGCACTTCCGGGACTTGCCAATTTATATGAGAATGCTTAGTATCTTGCTTTAGCAAAAAGCAAGTGTCAGTTGCCTTATCCTCTGCAGAAGCCGAGTATGTTGTTGCGAGTTATTGTTGCACTCAAGTTCTTTGGATGAAACAACAATTGAAGGATTTTGGCAAAGTGATTGATCACATTCCTATTAAATGTGTTAACACTAGTGCTATTAATCTCTTTAAGAATCCCATCCAACACTTTAGGAGCAAACACATAGATATTAAACACCATTTCCTTAGAGATCATGTCCAAAAGGGTGATGTTGTGTTAGAGTTTTTTGACACAAATCATCAACTTTCAAAAATTTTCACTAAACCTCTCAATGAAGAAAGATTGAACTTCATTAAGAGAGAATTAGGAATGCTTGATGGCAGTTCCTAAAGTGAAATATTTGATCTTATATATGATTGCTATGTGTGTTGATTGTTATTTATTGATTTGTGATAATTATATGTTTGATTATTGAATTTAATATGGGTTAATTGAGATGTCTTAATTTTAAATTGCAATTGTACTTTTTTGTAAACATATTGCATAAATTAATTTTTTGACATAGTGAAGTGGATCACATTTTTCAAAACTTAACTTTACATCCTTATCCTTGCTGACTCATAATTCGCGGTCGCTATCTTCTATTCACAGTGGTGAATTACAAGTCCAAGTTACTCGACTGTCAAACATCAAATCACGGTCACGAGAATCCAACTCCATCGTGAATTCAGGTAAAAAATTCAAAATTTTGACCGTTGTAGTGCGTATTCCTGAGGAAATTTATCCGTTACTCACTTTTCAAAAATCCTGATCGCGATCTCAAAATTCGCAGACGCGAATTTGAGTAACTATCAAGTCATTAAGTGATTTGGTTGTTAACCATTTCCAACTCTTCATCATGGTATTTATAGCCGTTTCTAGCCATTTACAAAGACCCCAAATGGCTATAAATACCCCCTAAACAGTGACTCTTCTCACTTCACTTCATACATCAAATTCTCTCTCTCTCAAAATTCTCTCATCCTCTCAAAATCTTTCAAACTCCTCCTATGGCTCCCAAGAAAATATCTAGAGTTGATAAAGGCAAGATCATTGCTCAACCATCTGCACCCCTTACACTCCATCTAATGAAGGGCATCACAACGGAGTAGAAAGAGCACTTCAAGAAAAATTCTTCAAAGATAATTCTCCCCAACAAAATCCATTATACATTTCTATTGGAGACTCTAGGCATCAATGCAGAGATTCGTGCATTTCTTTAAAACTTAGGTTGGAATGAGTTCATATTTCAGGATGAACTCGGTTACGAAGAAGTTGTTAGGGAATTCATATGCATGGTTCAATTGATTCGCAAAGCAAATTCTCAAGCGGGACAATACAAGTTAGTTTTTCGAGCTTTTAGTGATCCATTTTTCATTACTTTTGACCAACTATTCTTTCTCTTAAATCTTCAAGTCGGAGAACACATACCTTTCATCATCTCAACACTTGACGTTATTTACTCCGAGTTTTGGTCAAAAATCTTAATCCAAACTAAACACGACCCCAAAACCTCCTTGGCCACACATATTAAAACCTTACCACTTTGGATACTTCATCGCATCATCACCTTCTTGGTTAATGCTAGAGGTGATGGAAATGAAAAAGTATCATAAAAGGACTTGGCATTTCTTTTTTGGCTTGTCAAAAACAAGCCAATCCAAACTAGCAGGTATCTTGTGGATCAACTAATCTACTTGATAACCAAGCCTAAAAGCTAATTCCTTCTTCCATCCCACATCATAGCCATATATCGATTTGTAGGGGCTCTGAATGAGGATAACAAAAAGTTCCTCACTAAGAAACTTCTATTATTACAAAACTTTCTTGATCTCACTTATCTCATCAATGCCAAAGCAATTCACTCGGACACCTATGCCTACACTTTGGGTGCTATTGGGGCTAAAAAGATGGAGTCCTCATAAGCTTCAAAATGGAAGAGACTAGTTATTGAAGAATGAGCTCTATTCATTCGTCCTCAACCAAAGCCTAAGGCTAAACTCTCACTTACTACCATCAACAACAAACTGGATAAGTTAGTGAGGATGATGGAAAGGAGATTTCTATTCCTCTCTCATCTTCATAGTGATATGGTAGACCTACAAGAGAAGTTGGGAGTCCCTCATTGCCATCTTTTAGACTTCACTGAGTTTGATGATACTCACAAAGAAGAAGGCAATGATCAAGCAGAGGATGGAGATGAGGCTGAAGGTGAAAATCTTGGTGATGATGACTCTCTTACTTTCTAGTTTAAGATCTCCTTTGTTTCTTTCTTTTTTGCAAAAAATATGATCCCATATAACTTATTTATAAATTTATATATAAAAGTTGTTTCTTTGATGAAATTCTGTATTATGTGATTGCTTTGTTTATGCATTTACTCCCTATGATTACTTATCTATTTATGCAATTGATCTTTTTCCCTTTTACCCTCTTTTTGATCTCGCCAAAAGGGGAAAGATAGAATTGAGAATGAATCAAAGGGGGAGAGAAAAATAATAGCATTAATTGAGGGGAAGCATAAGAGTATAAGAGCATCATAATCATACTTAGCATAAGAGCATCACAACTATACTTAGAATTTTTAGCCTTGAAGTCATACTTAGAAAAAATCACTAAAATTTCTAAGTATGCTAAAAGATTCTAAGTATACATTGAACATATTTTCACTTCAACTTCATGTTCGTGCATTATTTTCCCTTAGGATCGATCTAAGTTATCAAAATCAAAAAAGGGGAGATTGTTGGACTAGGTTGGTTAACCCTAAGTCTTGGACCTCTTTTGATATTGACAATGGAGATTGATCAATTCTAATGTTTTCATTAAGTGTTGTTTTGCAGAATTAAGTTAGGCTTTCAATTGGAAATTGGATGGATTCACAATCCTTAAGAAGACAAAGTTCATCAAAATTGACAGTTGATAATTTCTAATTCGTGACCACTATTTAGCTCAAGCAGGGTAAAACTAGGCTAGATGGATTCGCAGGCATTATCGCTGCCGCGACTCATCCAAAGATGGGAGTATCAAAGTCACAGGTGAACTCACGTTTATTTTCATGCATTAGTCTCGACCATGAGTTTCAAAGTGACTGAAGAGGGAACCAAGTCTACAACTGCAATGTGTCAAGTGGCCCAGGTATCCATTGAAAAATAAAATTTGTGAGGGCAACATTGTGGGTAGCGACCGCGATTCATAAAGATAAAAATCCTTTTTCAAATAGAAGAATTCACATCCTAAGTCGCACCCTCTACAAAGATTGATCATGACTGCCACTTTTGTGGGTAGTTAGAAAGTAACAACTATATTTTTTTGGTGAACCAATGAGAAGTTGACACGTGGACTACCCGTTGGACACAAAATGGGGTTTTTCGCCCCACCCTATTAGCCTCAAAATTTATACTTGTTTGAAATTTTATCTTCACGAAATTCTATGGTGGCACTATGTTGATTAGGGGGAATAGCAAGGTATTGCCCCACCTTAGTCCTTTGTTGGCCATTTGATTACAAATAAGGCTTCATATTCATAAGGCCTCTCTAAAAGGATCCTTTGATGATCCTAAAAGAGTGTAATATCTTAGGTTTGTACCAATGTATGACCCCTGTACTCTTGATCCCCCGATGATCGATAAAAGATAGGAGTCACAAGTAAGATTCTACTTATTCAAACATAACCTTGAAAATTGAGGTGCTCAAACATATATTTCTCTTCTTATTTTTCCTTTCAGTTAAGATAAAATTACTCATGTTTTATGAAAAAAAATTTCTTACTTGAGATTGAATTCAAATTAAATAGCATTTGATATATAGGTGTTTCTGAAACAAGCTAAGAACCAATTTAAAAGTTGACTTTATACGTTAATTGAGTATTTGTGCTTAACTTAATATAAGTGCTCTCTATTAATACTGTTATTTTTAGAGAAAGAAAATATAATATTTTAGAGAAAGATTAGATTTTCTCTCTTTTCACTTCTAAGATATATATAGACATTATTACAAAAGCATGGGGATAAGGCTAGTCAATACTCATTACAACTATTACATCACCTTTTACACGATAAGTCTCCTTAAATCAAGGATTCAATATGGTATATTTAACTAAACCTTATTAGCTCTTTAATTATAGTAGTAAAAAAAACTAAAAAGCTTATTGGCCCTATTGCGCCAAGAAGGGGGGGTTGAATTGGTGACAAATTTGAACTTTTGATTTTGGAGGAAGCTCAAAAAATGAAAGATTATAGAAAAAGTAGGAGAAGAATGAACACAAGAGCTTTATAGTGGTTCAAGTATTAACCAATCCTACATCCACTCCCTAATTCACTAATTGGTTGTTCACTCAATCACTAGTGTTTTACAAGCTCACACTCAACTCAGTGTTTAGGCTCACACCAAACTTTACAACTTGTGTTTCAAGGCTCACCAACAACCTCACAAGTTTTTTTCGAAAGGCTCACACTTAACTTATACAAGAGTTTTACGACTATACTAACTCTCAAACCTAAATAAGAGTTTTCTATATAAGGGCTCACTCTCAAACCCAATCCTAAGGTGTTTATAGCTCACACCAAACTATGTACAAAGAAATAAAGAATTAAAATTAAGAATTAACTTTGTAAGAGTTTTGGCATAATTAATGGTTATCCTCTTATATTTAAGTCCATTTGGTGGTATATTTATAGGCAATAACTACTAAAGAGACGTTACAAAGAAACTATGCCTAAATTCCAAGTTATGCATATCTTATATTAAATGCTTGTCATACGAAATTTGCAGCTGAGACCAAATTCGATAGTTGAGATGAAATTTGATAGTTGAGATGAAATTCATAATTGCTATTTTGAACTATCGAACGACTAGTCAATGTCGCATAAAACCATTGGTCTTTTCAAAAACTAGCCATTGGATCTTTCTAACGGATCTCAAAATTTGCGGTCGCTAGTTTCATTCTTTGGATGTGATGGTCACCATAAAATTTTTTATCTAACATGGAGATGTTGTTTCACAAATTCGCGGTCGCTACCAAAATTCGCTGTCATGACTTTTGAATTCAATAACACTTTTTTCAAAATTCGTGGTCAATCCAAAATTCGCGATCACTAATTTCAAAGCAGATTTTTATACTTAGAGTTTTTTTGCTTCTAATCACTCCTATTCAATTTTCAATGAGATTCTATCTTAACATCTATAAGAATAACACTTAAAATTGACATTAAATCATTTCAATCTATATTGTCAAGATCAAAAGAGAGTCTTGACTTAGGTTTGAACAACCTAGTCCAACAATCTTCTTTTTTATTTTGACAATCTAGATTGAATATGCAAAGGATAAAAAATCAATTATGCATGCTCATAGGAGAATGATTGTGAAATGATTCAAATCAAAAGTACGAAATTGCTCCTCCTCAATCCATACTTTCCCTTAGTTATTCTAATAAGATCATTGTCTTAGCTTATTGCAAATATAGTTCAATTTTCTCTCCATTTTTTTTTATGTTTCTTTATTTGTATATTCAGTTAATTATATCTCCCCCTTTGTCAACATTAAAAAGAGAGGAAATAGGAGGGAATAAGAGAGAAAATAAGAAATATGAGAGAAAATGTCCACAAACTTGTCAATTGTATAAACTCAAATTAGAATAGCAAACATTAGTAATTTTGCACAGTTGATCACAATATGTCACATAAGAAGATAAATGGAGGAAACATAAATTGCATGGGAATTTTATATATAAAAAAGCATAAATGTAAAATAATTCAAACATTTAAAGATGCTTGAACATACAAATTAAGGCTAGAAATTTAAGAATTTTGATATACGGCTCTAGTATAGAGTATATGATTTTTGATGATTGATTTGAACATTTAAAATGAAGAAAGCCTCAAATGCAAAATGAATTGATTTAACTCATCACACAATCAATAAAATCAAATCAAACATGTCAATACATAGATATGTCAAGCAATAAAGCTTCCCCTAAATGTATGCATAAATATATTAAGTTAAAAACATAAGGGGTAAGGGATACATTACAAGTTTAGTACTAACGACTTGATACCAAATAACCATTTGAAACTTTATCCCTTCTTTATCAGCAATCTCCATTTACCTTTAGATTTTTCATGATGAGAATTTGGTGAAGGTGTCCCCATCCTATAACATCAAACACTTCGCTTTGGTAGCCAAACATACTTGGGTCCTTAAGGGTTAGTCTTAGAAGGGTCCTTTAATTTAATTTGTGCCATCCTAATGTGGCAAAATACATTGATGTGCCCATATCTCATGCAATAATGACATCAGAGCTTTAGACTTATGAGTCTTTCTCTTATGCACAACCTTAGTATGAGTAAGAAGCCTTCTCGTACTTAGGTAGTGAGAATGTATGCAAGTGCATGAGTGATTAAGAGTAGAAGAGAATTTTTTTATGTTTGTATGTTTGAGCATGCTTCTTGTTATAAATGTAAGCATAATTTACTCTTTGAGCCTTAGGTCTTGAGCCTTGGAAGGCCTTTCCTTTGCCCTTAGGCATAGGTGGCTTAGTACTAGGAGCACCTCTTTTCCCCATGACCTCAATACTTGAAGTTTGAGGTGTTGATGCTTTAATGAATGTAGTGAGTGAAGAAGTAGATGAAGAGGCTTCATTGAAGCCTAGACCATGTCTCACCAAAGGAGGTCTTTAAGTTACAATAAGTATCCAAAGCTTCCTTTCCCTTGTGTAACTTAGAAATAGAATTTCTAAGCTAAATGACTTCACCCTTTAAAGTGTCATTTTCCTTTCTCAAAAAGGTTAGGGATGAAGAAAATTTTGAAAGATTCTCAACAGATTTTTTAAGTTTTTCATTTGAAGTCCTCAATTCACTTACAAAACTATTTAAGGATTTAAACTCATCCTCTAATTTGGAGCATTTCTTCTTGTAAGATTTTATTTGTGACTTATATTTGTCACATTTCAAAGTGAGAGCTTCTAAAAGCTCATCATCTACATCATCAAATTCATCATAATCATCATAAAAGTGTGGAAAAGTACTTACCTCTTTGGAGGAGTCCTTTTGAGCCATAAAACAAAGGTTTTCTACTTCATCATCTTCTTCATCACTTGAATCATTATCCTAAGTTGCCTTAAAGCTCTTCTTTTTTTCCTTGTGATGATAGGAAGATGACTTTCTTTGTATTCTTCTTTCTCTTCTCCTTTTCATAAACTCCTTAGTCCTTTTTGATATTTTAGCAAGCTTTTTTTTTTCTTTTTTATCACTTTCATTTAAGTCACTTAAGCTTGAATAATCGCCTTGAGCTTTAATGGCCAAAGCTTTCTTCTCATCTTTCTCTCTTTGTCCTCTTAGCTTCTTCATCTCTTCATTTTTCTTAAAGGCCATCTCATGAGTGAGAAGCTTACAATGAGGGCATCAGTTGGCACTTTCACAATCTCTGGATTGGACTTTTAAATATTGTATACTTTTGCATGAAATTTATCTAATGGAAGAGATTTGAGGATTTTAGTATTTACCTCATAATTGGTAAGAATCCTTCTAAACTTTTTCATGCTTGTGATAATAGAAAAGAGTCTTTTTGTCATTTCAATGATGCTTTCATGGTCTTTCATCATGAAGAGCTCCTACTCTGTCACATACATCTCTAACCTACTTGATTTTACTAGAGTTGTGCCTTCATGATAGTTTTCTAGTGCTTTTCATATGGCATGCACAGTTTGGCATTATTGGACTCTTCCAATTTCTTCTCTTGACATGAAGCTTAGGAGAATAGACATTGCCTTCTTGTTCCTCCCATTTGCCTTTCTCTGTGCTTCACTCCATTCTTCTCTTGCAATTACCATCTCTATTCCTTCAACCATCTTTGTTGAAGGCTTTCACTCTTTAAGTATATAATACCATAAGTTGAGGAGATCACTGTCAAGATAGATCTTTATTTTATGCTTATAAAGAGCGTAATCATTACCATCAAAGTTGGGATTAAGGTGAGAGTGGACTCCTTCTTGTGCCATTAATCTTTTCTCACACAATTAAGGTTTAAATTGAGACTTAGCTCTGATACCAATTGTTGGTCCTATTGCATTAAGAAGGGGGGGGGGGGGGGGGTTGAATTAGTGATAAATTTGAACTTTTGATTTTGGAGAAACCTCATAAAAATGAAAGATTAAAGAAAGAGTTGGAGAAGAATGAACACATGAGTTTTGTAGTGGTTTGGGTATTAACCAACCTTACATCTACTCCCTAATTCACCAATTGAGTGTTTCACTCAGTCACTAATGTTTTACAAGCTCACACTCAACTCAGTGTTTAGGCTCACACCAAACCTTATAACTTGTGTTTCAAGGCTCATGCACAACCTCACAAGTGTTCTCCAAAAGGCTCACACTTAACCTATACAAGAGTTTTACAGCTAGACTAACTCTCAAACCTAAATAAGAGTTTTCTATATAAGGTCTCACTCTCAAACCCAAACCTAAGGTGTTTAAAGCTCACACCAAACTATGTACCAACAAATTAAGAATTAAAATTGAGAATTAACTTTGAAGAAAAGTTTTGGTACAATCAATGGTTATCCTCTTACATTAAAGTCCATTTGGTGGTGTATTTATAGGCAATAGCCACCCAAGAGACATTAAAAAGAAACTATGCCTAAATCTACAAGTTGTGCTAGACATATCTTGCATAAAATACTTGTCAGACGAAATTCACGATCGCTATTTTTGAATTGTCTAATGTCTAGTCCACATGGCATAAAACCATTGGTCTTTTCAAAAGCTATATGTTGGATCTTTCTAACAAATCTCAAAATTTGCAGTCGCTATTTTCTTTCTTTGGACGTGATAGTCATCATGACATCTCTGAGACGTTGTTTCATAAATTCATGGTCACTTTCAAAATTTGCGGTCACGAGTTTTGAATCTTAACAACACTTTTTTCAAAATTCCTGGTCTCTTTGAAATTTGAGGTTGCTAATTTCGAAGGTAGGTTTTCATACATTGAGTTTTTTTTTGGCTTATAATCACTCCTATTCAATTTTCAATGAGATTTTATCTTAATATCTGCAGGAACAACACTTAAAATTGACATTAGAAGCTTTCAATCTATATTATCAAGATCAAAAGAAAGTCTTGATTTATGTTTGAACAACCTAGTCCAACAAAGCTAAATATATCTACTTAAAATATCTTAAAAAAATAATTTCTAAAACTCCTTGATATTTTTTTAAAGACTCCAAGAATTGATCTTAAAACACCAAAATTTATCTTACGCAAGGCTTTAGTCATATGTTTGCTGTCTAGTCCTCTAGCTATAATGGATGAAATTAACTTCTCCTCTTCTTTTAGCTTTATACATGTTAGGTGCTTCCATGTTGTGCTAGATTTTTGAAATATCAATTGTAGATTTGTTATTCACCCAAATCACAACAGTTCCATCTTAATTCTACTATAAATTTATCAATAATTTTCTCAACCAAATTGCTTAGTTTATTGCCATAATTATTGAGAATGTACTCATCATTTTCTAAAGATTAAGGCACCACCTCTTGCTTCTTTGAATGTTAGGAGAACATACCACTTCCAAATGAAAACACATTCTCATCAACACTATCTACCTAATCACTATTTGCATAACTAAACAAATTTGCATTTTCACTCTTCAGGAAGCATAAACCATAATCAATTGACCCTTTAATGTACCTTAACACTCTCTTAGCAGCACTAATGTGAATTTGACTAGGAGAATGCATAAATCTTGATATCAAACTAATTGAGAATATTAAATAGTCTAATAATTAATAAAGAGAGCAAGCCATCAATTAATTTTCTATAGATAATAGCATTAGATTTGCTTTCACCATTATCCTTTAAAAACTTTTCATTCATACCCAGTGATATAGTGATTAGTTTGGATATCTCCATTTAAGACTTCAACACTTCCCAAACATATTTTTTTTATGAAATAAATATACCTCCATCAAAATAATCAACTTCCATACCTAATAAGTAGTTCATTTCACTAATATATGACATCTCTAATTTCTTCTCCATACTTGTCTTAAACTGTATGATTGAAATTGCATCACTATTAGTGGCCAAAAGATCATCGACATATAGTGAAATAATTAAATCAATTGCATTCTCATTCTTTCTTATATACAGGATAACTTCACTTTCATTTTTATTAAAACCTTACTACTGCATGTAAGAATTAATTTTATTATATCAGGACCTAAGAGCTTATTTTAGACCATACAAGGGTTTATTAAGCTTATAAACCATTTATTTATTTCTTAGAACTTGAAATTCCTCTAGTTGCTTAATATAGATATCCTCTTCTAATAAACCATTTAAGAATGCAGACTTAACATCGAGGTAATAGATCTTCCAATTCAATTTAGCTATTAGTGCCACCAAAATATCATGTCTAGCAATTAGGCAAATGTATTATGAAAATAAACACCTTTCAACTGGAAATAACCCTTCATGACCAATCTAGCCTTAAGTTTGTTTATAGAACCATCAAGATTAAGTTTAGTTTTGTAAACCCACTTAACACTAATCACTTTTAAATTTAATGATTTGAAAACTAAGCTCCTAGTTCCATTCTTTTCTATCACATTTATCTCTTATTACATATTGACCTTTCACTTAATTTGACTAGTGGCTTCTTCATAGTTAGCACGATCAAGTGACTTAAATGACATATGACATAAACGTCTTCAAGTGTATTGTTCTTTTCATAGGAATATGATCAAATTAATTTGAATCTTCTTATTCATCAGTACCGTGTTTTAATTGGGGTAAAATTTTCCTAAGTTGACTTTTATCAATAATTTCTACTTTCTTTCATTCTTTTTCATCAAATTTAACATTTCTAATCATAATAACTCTTTTATTTAAAAATTATAAAATTTATACTCTTCACATTTGTACTATAACCAATGAAGATGTTAACATCAACCTTGTGATCAAGCATTTTTCTCTTTCGGTCTATATGTGTCTATACAAACATAGCCAAATGCTCTAAGATGCTTTAGTGATGCCTTTACTCCTTACCATATCTCATAAAGTGTTTTCCTTATTAGTGCTCTTATTGATAACAAAATAAGTAAATTGAATTGTTGATAACTATTGACCTTTGACGAGGATGAAAAAATTAAGAAAGGTGAATTGGTTGCCTTAAAAAATTAAAAAAAGTGAAGAGAGAAGAGATAATTCAAAACACAAAGATTCTTAGTGGTTTAGCAATGTGCCTATATCTATTCCCTAAGTTACACTTAGATATTTCACTATCTTTTAAGGATCAAATACAACCTCTCCTTTTACAGGCTAAGGATGAACCTCTATACACTTTCATTTTTAGGCCTTAAGAAAGCTAAACCCACTCCTTGGTATTTATATAGGCACAATATCAACCTATTTCACTTAATAAAGTATTAAACCTTTTGTTAATGTCGTAACCTCTATGATAGGTAGCAAATACAACTTAATGCTTAAAGTGACCTACTCTGTTACTAACTCAAGGTTAGTTATTAATCACATAAAAAATTTCACTATTTACTCCCTAAGTTACACTTAGATATTCCACTATCTTTTTAAGGATCAAATATAACTTATCCTTTTACAGTCTAAGGATGAACCTTCATACACTTTCATTTTTAAGCCTTAAGAAAGCTAAACCCACCCCTTAGTATTTGTATAGGCACAATATCAACCTATTTCACTTAATAAAGTATTGAACCTTTTGTTAATGTCATAACCTTTATGATAGGTACAAATACAACTTAATGCTTAAAGAGACATATTCTCTTACTAACTCAAGGTTAGTTATTTATCATACAAAAAACTTTCACTATCCAAAATACAAAAATAACACTTAAAGATGGTTTGAACATAAAAATAAAGCTTATATTCTCTCTTCTTATTCTTAGATTAAAATAAGGGTTTTATATATGAAATCCTTAAAAATTAGCCAATAGAAACAAGTTAAGAAGGTTTGTCAACTTTTAAAAAATTGGCTATTATAGCCTTTCAGTGGTCAATCACGATCATTGAGATTTTAACATCTCTTTTCAATGCCATTGGTTGTTCACAATAGCAATTTAATCCATCCATCAACACACATTGGAGTTTCACCATAGTCATTAATGACGTTTAAAAGTAGACAAACTAGTTAAGGTGCTTCCTCAAGAGTTTTCAATGATTGTTTGATTTCTTTCACACCTATTAAGTATATCCATAATCATTGTTTTTTTTTTAATCTTCATGATCATTAAGTCACCTTTAACTTAAGCAAACGAGTTAAGGTACTTCATAAAGACTTTCCCTAAGCTTGTTGTTCATTATCAACACTCATTATTTTCTTCCACGCCTATTAGTTTGCCTCCCATGGTCATTGAAACCTTCAATCTTCTATTTCTCCTTCCATTTTTGCCTAGGCACTAAATGCCCTCATCATGTTCAAGCTTTGCTATCTTAAGAAGCTTTTCCTCCATGTTTAAAAGCATATTAATGGTCCAAACAAATCATCTTCATGCTTTTGGTAGGTATATCATCCTCCCTAAATGCCTTAACTTCATCCTTAAAAGTATCTAAAAGGTCAAACATCCTTCCCATTTTAGCCTTGGTATGTCTTCTAAGGCATTATCTTTGAGGCGTACCTTTGTCTTCATCCTTTAAAGCCAATAATAACCATATTAAAATATTAACAAACTGCAATTATAAACACTCAAACATAAGGTTAGAACTTTTCTTAGTTTTAGAGTAACCATAGGGGTCAACAATATTATTCCTTTTATAGATTGAGATAATAAATGTCTTAGCAACTTAGAGTAACCTTGGGGGTCAACAATATTCCCTTTTTCAATGATGACAAAACCAAGATGCTTGATAAAATATAAAAAGGGATTTTATTAATATCTAAAATTTCTTTCCTTTTTTGTTATCATGCTAATAAAAAGTTAAAATAAAAAAATTTAAGAAAATAACAACAACAAAGGAATCTAAAAATACAAAATCCTTTTAGATATCTCCCCCTCAAATAAATCTTACTAAACCTTGGGTTGCGAACGAGACTCCCCTAGATGGAAGAAAAATAAAAATAAAAAACAAAATATCCAAAAATAAATAAGAACATAACAAACTAAATAATAACCAAAACTAACTAATATTAAACTAAAAATAAAAAGAAAATAATTGTATATGACCAAGGTTTATTTAAAAAGAGGCTTGTTTATACAACTCCATTAAACAAATACATAAATAAAATCAATTAAGATCAAAACAATGGTATAAGGAATACTTTATAATTTTTTGTATGACTAGATACTAGTTTCTATCTTTAAAGATTTATATTCCTTCAAGATCAATAATGTCATAACTCGAATTTTGTGTCATGTCGACGTTAGGGAATGAGAAAGCTTAAGGCGCTAGAACCCATAACAAGCCTATTTACTTGTGGTTAAAGCCCATTTCTAAACTCTTTGATACCATAAATCTAAAACTTATTCTTATTGGCCCATAAACAATTATAAATTTCATTTGGCCCACTTAAGATTCTTAAGATAATACAAACTAGAGGTAGGGATTTAAGCTAAATTAAATCCCAAACATTTCATTAAGGAACTTTCTTGTATTATGCTATAACAAATTCTTTTTTTTTTTTTATCATGTCATAATTGGGAGAGTTTAAACTCACTAGTCGATTCCTTATTATCCTTTCATTTTCTTGCTTTCATTGTAAGCACATCGTTAAACATAAAACTTTCCCATTTTGACAATCTAGAATCAATGGTTTAGTTAAGGTCACTCTAGCTATAACATTTTTTTCATTATCATAAGCATTCAACACCTATCTTACATAGGCCATAAATCAAAGTATGCCTTAAAAATCTTTTTCGTTAATCATGCATCATAATCATTTCACATTATTTTAACCTTAGATATATGCATATCACATTATTCATAGTTTAGACTTTACAGAGATTATTAAGAATATAAGATATAATTTAATATTTTCTTAATACGTTTATAACTCTTCCAAGTATACATATATATTATTACTATAGGCAACTAGGAAGAAACAATGTAGTGCATTAACAATATGATACATAGAACATATACTCAAATCATTCATTTATAACCCTTAACCTCTAGCATTTGATAGCATTAACATATGCTTAACCTATAAAAAAATCTGTATGAGTAGGGGATGAGCTCTTTATAGGAAACTTAGTAAGGAATTTATATTGTCCATATACTTGCTCATATGATTTTACATGAATGTTACTCTAGTACATCATCTTCATAGCAAAACATTGCACATATGGATAGTCAAATCTATGGGAATCCTTACTTGGTTTACTTATCTTTCTTACATAAAGGGAGCTCCCTCTCAAGTTGTGCGCTCTCAAAGGAGTTGTCTCATCAACCATATCTTTTACTTATCTCTTACATGGGGGCATTTCATCACTAGTTGTGTGATGCATGTATGGCATTACATTCATTCCACATAGGTCATAATACTTACATGGCTAGCTATGACTTTTTGGATTCCCACTTCTTTCTTGAACTACCCTCATGTCACATGGCATTTAACATATACATCATGTCATCTCATTTCATCTATAAAAATGCATATGACTTTTATATTAACATATCTTGACCTATTATGGGCTATATATTTAAACTCATGATGCATGTATGCAATGGACAATGAAAAATAACTAAAATCCCTGGCCTTTCATTGCTAGCCATAACTCTTCCTTATTTTGGTTTTATTCTTCTTTATCTCTTTCGTTTAGCATTATTTGCTTTTTGTTTTATCTTTACTTACTCTTAATCATCTCACTCACATATATATCTAAGCATAGACATTTATTACATTATTACTATAATATCTAAAATATGGAAAGTCACTCAAACTTATTTGTAGAACATATAACATAAACATAACATATAGTACAATAAAGCAAAAACTCTTATAAGGTCTCTTATAAGGATAATGAAGTCCAAAACATCAATTAGGCATTCAAACATAACTTTTAGTAGCTTGAACTTATAACTTAACTATTATTCTTCATACTTAGCTCATTGTCATCACTTTCTTTTTATCTCATTCATAATATCAATATTAACATTACCATATAATCATATAGTAATCCATAGTTAGAATCCTTAACTCATTTCATAGTCATCAATTTATACTCCTAAATTCATCAATGCACTCATTTCTCATCATAAACCATCCATATACTCATTAAGACATTCATATATAATCCTATCTCAATTAAATGAAGAACATCTCTTCCATTCACATATAACACTAATAATAAGCTATAGAGTGTTAAAAAAAAATAAAAAACTCAATTTAACTTCAATTCTTTTCATAAACATAATTCATTTACATAAGAACTTCATAAAGCCCATTGAGACATCAATATTTCCTTTATCTCAACCAAGATGTAAAATTTAATTCAAGATTTAATTCTCATCTTAAACATAAAGATTAGGATGATAATTAACATTTAAGAAGTGAATAATCATCAAGAATTCATGCAATCAATCCATGTACCTCAAAACCTTTCAAAGCTCCAATTATAGACTATATCAATATTACCTTTAGTTTAACCAAGGTGTAAACAGTAATTAAGCTCAATTCTCTTATTAAACATGAATATATGAACATTAATTAACCATTAATCATTAAAAGAAGTAACCCATGTACTTCTACGACTCCTTTTGAAGACAACATCATTTTTCGTGTCATACTAGCATAAAACTTTATCTCTTTTATCACCACCATGCTTAAAAATACTATAAACACACTTATTCATATATAGAATAAATAAATAAGAAATATGACAAATCACAACTATAAGCATCAGGTTCGAGACCTTTGGATGTCAAGCTTGACGATGAAAATCACTAAATACATCCCTAAAATGGAAGAGGAATTGCCAAAGGAAAAGATAAAGGCCTTAGGAAACCTTAGAAAAACCCAAAGCCAAGCCTGAGACCGAAGCCCAACACCAAAACCACAACCAAAGTCTAATTTGCCAGATTGAGTAAATGAATTGTACAACCCATATCCAAAGTCGTACAATCCTTTATTAAACCTTGACCCCTAAAACCTTATGGAATTGGTCCCCCCCCTTAAACTTTATGGTTGTACAACTATAACAAATAGATGTACAACCCATTCTTGACTACATAGCCTATTTGCAAATCCTAATTTTAGGAGATCCATCTCCCTCTTTATGATTTGATATAAACATTTTGCAACTAGAACCATTTTTGGCTCTATGCACTAATCCATCACTTATAAATTATTTGAGAATAAGATAGAGGCTTGGACAACCCTAAGGTTACTCTACAAAAATTTATCCTTAACTCATATTTAACATAAAAACACTAAACCCTAGCCTTTTCTAATCACTTCTAAGGTAAAATAAGACCTTTTCTATTTATCATTGTGCATTCCCTAAGCATTTTAGAGGATATTAAACTCATTGTGTGGCTTTAAGGGTAAGGAAAAACTTAAAGACATTCAAAAGAACCCATTTTCTTTCTTTTCTCTTCTTCATCTTCTTTTTTTTCCTTTTGTTTTCAAAAACCTAGGAACTTAAGGCTGTACAGACTTGAATGTAGTATGTAAAGCCCAAGACTAAGGTTTTACAACCCTAATAATGGAATGGACAACCCTATTTGCAAAATCACTCATTTCCTTCCCTGAATTTTCCTTTTTTAATCTAAAGTTATTTATTGCACTTTCATTACTCTAATGGAAAAATGGGATGAGACCTAATGGTCCAGGACCCTATTTCAAAGTGGAGTTTTGATGGAGTTTGAAGTGATTTTCATGGTTTATCCTATATAAATGTTTGTGCTCTTTCATTTTTGATGGTTTTGTTTATGTTTTGATCACTTTAGGGCAGTGATCAATTGGGGACTTAGTGTTCCAAAGATCTTGAAAGCTCTTCTTATGTTGTGTTTATGTTTAGAGCATGTGAACACTATTTTGGCCTTGCAATTTCCCTTTCTACTAGCGGTATTCTAACCCTTATGCCATAACTATTTTGGAGCAGTAAAAGAGAGAGTTCACAACCCTAGGTCCTCTTTTATAATGATATAGCTTTATGCCATTGAAGATCCTCCATTATGCTTTACATGGCATGTTTATGGTATTTTGCTCCTTCATAATGAATTCTAATGTTTTAATGCTTTCCATGTGATGTTGGGATGTGATATTATGGACTTAGATGCATACTTAGGAACCTTTGCATCAGATGCATACTTAGGAACCTTTGCATGGGAGAAAAGGTAATATGTGCTATGTTCCTTCTTTTTGCTTTGAGTTCATTTGGTTTGTCTTATGTCCATTTCACTTACTAACTTATTCTTTTCCTTTAAGTGTAATGTTTTTACTTAGATAAGACCATGAATTTGGTCTTGACTATCATCCCATATGATTATGGATGATTGTAGCGTGTGATGTGTATGCATATGCATGATAATCCCTATACCATGATGCATGACCCCCTCTCCCTTTGAGATGATTATGCTTGAATGGATTTATGGATACACACGACGTTTATATTATGATGCATGACTCCACTCCCCATTTAGATTGATGGCATGATTTGATTGGCTTGATTGTCCCAACGACATAATTAAGACTATTAATCGAACTAATCAATAACTCGATTAAAATATTAAAGGTGAACCAAAGATGCTCAAAGGTTAGATCCTAATATCTGAGTAATTTATGGCTGCCTAACCTTTTCCCCAAGCCATACCTAATTTCTAAACCTAATCTTTGGTGGGGTGAAGACGAAATGGGCCTTCTAATGGACTTAGATTAGGTTTGGATTTTGACTTCCCCAGATTCTTATCTTAACTAAAGTCGGGTGGTGACTCCACATTTCCTAGGGATGGTACCAATGTATTATCCTATGTTTGGTCCCTTGATGAGCATCACTTTGGATTTGATGCTTTCAATTATGCAAGGCCTAAAAGGATCCCCTGTTAGTCTAAACACTTACCACAACTTGAGGTTGTTACTAATATAAAGACCCTCGTCCTCTTAATCTCCCATTGATCGATAAAAGGATGGCGGTATAAGCAATATTTCACTTGTTTAAGCGAAACTTGAAACGCTCATAGTGGCTACTCCACTGGGGACTTAAGATTAACTTTGCATTCAATCTTTGATTCACTTTTAATATTTTAAACTTGTTATTGAGTAAGTTCATTTGCATTCATAAAGCCTCCACACTTCATCATGAACATTAGGTTGCCCTTAGATGAATTGATGATTCTCCAAACTTGAGACTTAAGCTTCATTCAGGCTTAAGAGATTGCGACGAGGATTCATCACTTATAAGCCTAGTACCTTTAGGTATATCAAATAGGGGATCATGACAACTGCCTTCTAAGCTTATAGGAGCCATCAACTATAACAACCTTCTTAACCATTAGACGCATATAGGAGCCAATAGTACCTTGGAATAGAGTGTCCTACTTGTTTGCATTTTTTCTTCAAAGAAGAGTGAAAGTACTCAAAGAACATGGCTAGTATCCTTAATGTAAGCATAAATGTTACCCTACCCATTTTGGATATAACTATCTCCCACATGTAAGTAGTTATGTATCCCCCTCCCCATCATGTAAATACTTTTTATGTATGTCCCTCACTTCTTAAAGGGATATCTTCCTTTTGTGTACATATTCCTTTACATAATGTAAAGGGTTTTTCCTTTTTGTACCTTTCCATATATGTTATTTGAGTCTTTAACTTTTATAGGTCTGTGGTAACCTCGCACATTCTTTGCCTAGTAATGGTATAACCCCACTTAGGAAGAGTCACTAGACCTTATGTGTGGGAGCAATAAGGTTGGAAGGATCTTTTGTAAAATGATTTGTGCATAATATGTATACAAGTAATAATTACCTATTCATGCATCATGCTAATAACCCTTGTCTTGCAGTCATCATAGCTCCATCTAAAGCCTCATGGAACAGAAGGGGTAATTGTCTTGCTATAAAGAGTAAGACACAAAGTTTGACTAAAAAATTGATCCAATTATGGAGCCAACCATACCACTAGAGGTCTTGGAAAAGATGATGGTCAATTTTAATAGCAAAATGGAAGAGAAGATTATTGAGGAGGTGAACAAACATGTCAGTAAGATTTTTAAAAAAGGTGAGACCTCTACTAATAGAATTAATAATGGGAAAGCACTAATGGAGGTGCCCCAACCTGTGGTAATTGATGATGATCTATTTAAGATGAAAGAGTATATTGAAAGAAAACTTTCCAAGGAAATGAAGGAGTACTACTATCATTCTGGAGAAACTCGTAGGCTTCAGAGGTGACCATAAGCCCTATAAAGAGAAAACAAGTCTAGATGATTATTGAGGGGGCTCTACCTAATGTTGGCACTAAAATCAGAGGAATGTTGGTCCAAAACTTTTAAGGACTTTCAAAAAGTAGGTTTGGAGGATGAAAAGTTAGAATCTGGGTCAAGAAGACAGTATGAGGGAAGAAGAAATGCCTTGACTACGCCTTAGGCTGATTGAACAAGATGGTCGATATTGATGCGCTAAGGATGCCAAGACAATTCACTGATTTAGGGGATGCCTTTATCTAAGGCATTTAAGAGGTTGCAAAAGAAGGAAGTGTTAAAGCCTTTAACATTGAGACCGCCTTCTAATCCATTGCCTAGGGGGGGTATGGCATTTATGCCTATTGCACTTTTTATCAAGGAGTAGGTCATAACATCGATGACTATTATAGACTAAGACTTGAGATTTATGACGTCATTGACAACAAGATGATTGTTTTACTGAACTCTAAAAGGCCTAACATTCAAGGGAATCCTTTTCTAACCTATCATAAAGTTCTTCCCCCAAACTAGGGGACATTTATTATAGATTATAGAATTCTTAAAAATGTTGTTATCACCACCATTGAGGATGTCTTAAAGGAGTTTATGGTTGTTTGCACTATTAATCCCTAAGATAGTTTAGATGAAGAGATAAAAGAGGTAAAAAGAAAGAGAATGATTCAACAATGGGAGGAGAGCAATAAAGAGAAGGAAATGGGATAAGTGAGTTATATAACTCGAAGTGGAAGCTACTACCCCAAAAGGAAGGCCCCAAGGAACCAATGATTGAGAAGAAAATGGATGAACTCATTGTGAAGGTAAAAAACAAGGATGACAATCCGATTGTAAAATAATTGAAGAAGATGTCAGCCTAGTTTAGTGTAGGAGTTACTCATTACCTCTCAAGAATATAAGAGGGCCCTAGTTGAGGCTCTATCTAGCTTGATCATCTCTAGTGAAGCCACCCTGAAGGATATTATCGCATTGGTGACTCATAAGGGGAAAATCACTTTTTCAAATGAGGATTTGCCACAAAAAGGAAGAGATCACAATATGGCCCTATTAATCTAAGCTGAGGTGAAAGAGAGATGCACCCCATGTGTAATGGTTGACAATGGGTCTCGAATAACATCCGCCCCTCAAAGTTGTTGCACAAATTAGGTTATTTGAAAAAGATTTACAAGCTTCTAATAATGTCATTCAAGCTTATGATGATAACAAGAGGCTGAGTTCAAATGTGTTTAAAACTTTAATAAAAATAAGGATTGTGGAGACAATGGTGGAATTTACAGTGTTAGTATCTCAATCACCTTCTCTTTTTTATTAAGGAGACCATAATAGCTCTCGTTGGGTGGTATGCCTTCCACTTTTCATAAAAAAAGTTAAGATTCATTACAAAGGAAAGGTTGCAACCATCTGTGTAGAGGCTTGGGAAATTGTGTCAACTTTAAGTATGGTTGTTTCACATCTCTAAGAATTTCAGGTTACTAGAATCATTAATAAGTGGGTTAATCCTAAAGTGATGGGGATTATAAAGAATATGAACTTCCTGCCAAGACAAGGGTTAGGGAAGAATTTTGCTAGCATATCAAAGTTTTTAGAGATTTCCACTTAAATAAGGAAAGGACTTGGGCATCATGGTAACAGTATGAAGCTAGAAGTGAGGAACTTGTGCGAACCATTATTAGATTTTTTTGTGGAAGAAGAAGAAGTGATTAGAGAAGTTGAGTAAGAGACCATTAAAAATGAGAAGTCATGAGGTGGTGATATGGATGAACTTGAGAAGGCCTTTTCCCATATGGATGTCAGTGAACAAGGATATTAGAATTATTGAGACTTATTAGAAGAGGAGGATGGGAAAAAAAAAGAAAGAAGAAAGGCAGACAGATTGCAATAACAAAGGATGATAAAAAATTAGGTTAGTTTGTGGTTTTGTAAAACCTCAATCAACATGGCCATGGGACAATAAGAAAAGTATCATAGATAAATAGAGGCTACAATATATACTGGATCAAAATTTTAGGGCCATTAGAAAAGATCATGCAAAGAAGTAATATGACTCAATAGAGGAAAATGCACACTTTATGGATTCAAAATGGGAGTATATCGAACCGTATAAGTTATCTGAGGCTATTTACACAGAAATTAAATTAAAGGATATCAAGAGCATGATTGTGAACTTCATCAAGAAGGTAAGTGGGAAGGAAGTATAGGGCATTATTGCAGAGACTGAACCTATCATGGCACAACACTTTAGGCAAATTTTATGAAAATTAAGCTAGGGGATGATTAGTTGAAATTGAGTTTTGAGGGATTTGTGAAGGCTATTGCGATACAAAAAATGGGAAAGAGGCATATTTTATACAAAAATGTTGATCTTGAGGTTCTGATTGATGGGGAAAAAGGTGAAGAAGAAGGAAAGGCTTGAGCAGATGAAACTCCTGCCAACCAACTGGATGAAGCTAAATTTATTGTTACTAATGATGAGTTTGCTTACTTATGCAATGTGTTTCCTGATGGTAGTGCATATAGCATGCTTATTTCATGAGCTTATTTAACATTAGTTTTATGCATACCACTACATTTAATCTTGGCAACACAAGAAAACCCAAAATTCTTATCCATTTCCAATAATGTCACACTAGAGTAGTGAAGGAAATTTTAACAACTACTTAGAAAATATCATTGGATTTTTTCTTGGATGTATAGAGATATGCTAGGGGTTGATATGCGAATTGTATAACACATAATTTCGACCTACTTGCATATGAAATTGATAAAACAAAAGCTTTGAAGGATGAAATCTGAGTGGGCTCAGTTGGTCAAGGTAGAAGTAATAAGGCAATTGAATGCCAAGTTCTTAGAGGTAGTAGACTACCCTGAATGGTTACCCAATATAGTACTGATATAGAAGAAAGATGAAAGAGTGAGGATGTGTGTTCACTATAGGGATCTAAACAAAGCATGCCGACGGATGACTTTCCTTTGCCACACGTTAATGTATTTGTGGATCATGCTACAACTTGCGTTATGTATTCTTTTATGGATGGGTTCTCTAAGTACAACTAGATTCTTATAACTATCATGAATAAAGTAAAAATGACTTTTATTATATAATGAGAGATGTATTACTGTAAAGTGATGTCATTTGGGTTGAAGAATATGAGAGCAATGTAACATCAATTGATAACTACCTTGTTGCATGACTTAATCCATAAAGAGGTGGAGGTGTACGCAGATGACATGATGGTGAAATTAAAAACAAAGGAAGGACACTTTCACACTTTGGAAAAGTTTATGAAGAGAGTTGATGAGTACAACTTAAGATTAAATCTAAAGAAGTGTGTGTTTGGGGCCACCTCCGATAATGTGTGTTTGGGGCCACCTCCGATAAGTTTTTAGGACACATGTTCTGTGAAAAGGGAATCAAAGTGGATCCAGATAAGGTAAAGGCTATTAAAGAAATGCCCATGCCCTAGACAAAGAAAGAGGTTCTAGATTTCATAGGTCACTTACAATACATTAGTCATTTCATAGCTAGACTCACTCCCATTTGTGAACCAATCGTCAAGCTGTTAAGGAAGATGACTAGTGAAGTGGAACAAATAGTGTTAAAAAGCCTTCGAGAGAATAAAAGTGTTTCTGACTAACCCACTAGTATTGAAGCTGCCAAAGCTGCTCTATTGGTGCAATGTAAGCTCAAAAAGATGAAATATGGAATGAACATGTAGTATTACCTTAGAAAGAAGTTATTATTTTATGAAGTGTACAGGTAGAGAAGACTTATCTGACATTGGTTTAGGCGATGAAAAAGTTGAGACACTATTTTTAGTCATATTCTATTATAATGGTTTCAAACCATAGTCCAGTCAAATACTTACATGAGGCCCCTTCTTTGACGTGAAAGTTGGCAAAGTGGTTAATCCTATTAACTGAATTTGACGTTAAGTATGTAGCCAAGAAGGTGATCAAAGGATGAGCGATATTTGGCATAACAACCTCTCAATGAAAGAGAATATGAAGTTTTCCAATTTTTGAATGAAAGGTTAGGAGTGATTGAGTCTCAAGGATGGATAATATACTTCAACGAAGTTGTAAAAAAGAATGAAATGGGTGTATGGGTATTGCTAAAAGGAAAACTCTTTCCTATATCTAAAAAGCTAGACTAAAAGGTGACCAACAACATGGCCAAGTATGAAGCATGTGTAGTTGGACTCAAACTTTTAAAGCAGATAAGGGTTAAAATAGTAAAGTTATTTAAGGACTCACAACTAGTCATTTCATAGGCAACAAACGAATGTGAACTAAAAGAAGAATGTTTGGGCCCATATTTAGAGTATGTAAAGGGATTAGTGCATAATTTTTAAAGGATTAAATTCCATATTTGGGCCGATGTTTGGGTGGGGGCACCATGTCACATAAATAAAGGAGTGATACAATTGTCAATGGAGAATCATCCCCGGTATTGTGATATACAAAGGTTCTTAAAGAGCGATGAATATCCTGAAGAGGATGAGAAGAAGGATAAAGATGTGATTAAAAGGTTGTCTTCACAATTTATAGTCTATGTTGGTGTAATGTACAAGAGAATGCTCGATGGAGTCCATTTATGGTATGTGGTAGAGGAAAAGGCTAAAAGGGTCATGGATGAGGTACATGCAAGAGTTTGCAATCCTTATATGAAAGGGAAAGTGTTGGTGAAAAACAATTATGAGATTGGGGTGTTATTGGACTACTATAGAACATGATTGTATTTAAAATGTTCGAAATTGTCATGAATGTCGAACCCATGGTAACCTTAGTCATTTATCGCTGACTGAGTTACAAAATCTAACCTCACCTTGGTTGTGGTGTGAATGTTATGAAGGGAATGTTGTGAATGCTTGGACAATATGTGACCCCAAGGCATTAGTCTAACTCTTCTACTTTGAATTATGTGTTTTGAATGATAACAAAATAATGACAAAAACTTGAGAAGTTCTAATATTTATATTTTAGTGTTTTTGTATCCTATAAATAGTCCTAACAAATGGTTAAGGGGGATAATGAATGCAATAGGCATTAAAACTTTCAACGGGCATTGAGAAAGTCCAAATGGGCATTGTGACCATTCAACGGGAATTAAAGGATGAGCAATGAGCATTAAATAAATGTTGCAAATAGCCAAAGTCTTCTAGACCTCGCAATGGGAGTTATCCCTTTACAATGGGCATTAGAGAAGAGCTCTAGTTTAAGTTATGCACTTTAGACCTCACCACGAGCATTGTGGTTTCGCAATGAGCATTGATATAGCCTAGTAATAGGCATTCCATATTTGCAACATACATTGAAAAAGTGCCCCAAATTATGCTACACTTTATTGACTACCCAACGAGGGTTGACAAACACGAAACGGACATTAACGGGAATTATGAGATCTCCAACAAACGTTAAAACATGTGTGTAGCCAAGTTCAAACTTTTTGGAATGAACATCAAACATTATTCTTACTCTAATAGGCATTGAAATCAAAGACAACAACCATGGAAAGATGGAAAATAGGCATTGGAAGTATCTGTTACTAGTTCAATAGGCATTGTCACCTCTGATGGTTAATTTTACAAAAAAACTATTTGATTAAACATTAACTTTTCTGACAACTGGTTTTGGAGTTTTGCTATATAAAAAACATTTTTTAAGACTAAAAAGAGGTTAGAAGCTTTGGAGAACATTTATAAATAACTAGAAAACATCTAGGAACCTATTTATGCAAACCTTTTGGTGTTGCTTTGCCTTGTATTTGTGTAGTGTGAGCTTATTTTTGTTACTCTTTTAAGAGTAAGTTTTCTTGAGCATTGAAAGTGCACTTACTGCCTAATTGAGAGGCATTTGTATCTTAAAAAATTTAAAGGGTTGTGTTGGCTCTTTTATTCATTGTAAAAGAGAGTGAAGATAAAGGTTTCCTTGAGCCTATAAAAGGGAAGGTTGTCCTTAAGCCTTGAAAAGGGAAAGGTTGTTCCTAAGCTTGTAAAAGGAATATAAAAATCTAAGTGAAAACTTGGGCAATAGAGTAGACATGTTGTCGGACCACTATAAAATTTGTGTATTCATTTGTGTTTATGACTTCTGTTGTTTTTGTTTGTCTATTTACAACCCAATTCACCTTCTCTATTAGGTTGCCTCATATGCCATCCAAACCTATAATTGGTGTTAGAGCTTGACCACTTTTGAAGCTTAAGTGCAAAAGGGACATAATTATGACAGCTCAAAATGTGCATCGACCAGAAGGATAGTCAATTATGAGACCACCCTTCTTCAATGGAACATACTACCAGTATTGAAAGAGTAAAATGTATTACTTTCTCAAATTTGAATCCATTGAGTTATGGAGAATTATAAAGAAAGGTCCATACACTCTAATGAAACACTTATGGATAGGCCTCAAATAGAAAAGGACATTGATGAAATGTTTGATAAAGAGAAAAGGCAAGTTGCTAACAATGACAAAGCTATCCATATGCTTTTTTGTGCCTTAAGTATAAGTAAGTACAACAAGGTGAGCATGAAGTCTACTGCCAAGGAAATCTAAAAGGCCTTAGAGATCACACATGAGGGAACAAATAAAGTCAATGAAAATAAGATGGAGTGTAACATCCCTAGCCACATTCATTAGCATTATCACATGAGCATATGCATTAGATAAATAATCATTTAGAAGCACCATTGCATTTGGGGACACTTGAACATATATATAGTGTTTGTATAGTTGTATGGAAAATTGTTTTAT